>CAHIKZ030000534.1:0-25000 GCA_903632075.3 Acanthosepion pharaonis | reverse complement strand
TATCTATATATCGATAATATTAGTGATATATATATATATATATATATATCGATAATATTAGTGATATATAATATAAATTGTTTCCCGCTCCCACACATACACTCTCACTAAAATTTTATTTTTATACCCAGAGTTACATTTTCCGATTTCTTTTTGAATTTGTAGGTCTGTTGAATTGGATCGTGATTACGACTCCAATGTAATAAATTATAACAATAGAATATTAGTGTTTGAGCCCTTTTATTATATATATATATATATATATATATATATATATATATATATATATAATGTGTGTGTGTCCCATAATGATTGGATACATTCTAAATGCAAGTATGTTGGATTATAAAAATATACAGTACCAAATATATTTATTACATAACTGATGTACAAGATTTCAGCATATTATTTAAGATTTGAATATTGCGTCCCTGAGATAGTCACCACCACGAAGAGAACATTCACAAGTTCGGTCTCTCATTTGAAACACAGCGCGGGCTAGCGTATCAAAACAGTTGTAGAACAAATCATCCGTAGAAATATCGCAGTCATTCCAGTTGATATGAAAACGACGGGAGAGACTACACACATACACACACACATATATATATATATATATATATATATATATATATATATATATATATATATATAAGTGAATATACATAATATCCAACCTTGATAGTATGACTCTGAGTTCCATGCAGTTTATGCAATCTTTAGTTGCGAAGATAATCTGACTGTTAAATAGTCCGCGTTCTTGATGGTGATGATTCAAAATTGTGTGTTAAAAATTATTTAACTTTTTAATAATGTAAATTTGAATACAAAAGTCATATTGTTTGTTTCAGGTGCCTTGGCTGGAAGTAAATTCCCATGTCATCCAGGTGGATACGGCTGCGATAATTAGCTCTGACGGACTCGCTCCACAGAATCTGAAACAAAGTGGAATCAGTGACAAAATCGGCGGTAAGGCTTCTAAATATTTTCTACGTTTCGAGTCGACCGTACTCGGGATCATGAACGATCCTTTCTTTAACTGCATATTATGCACCTCGCCACGGCTGCATATACAGTTTTCAATTTAGAGTTTTTACCTCTCGTAGATCAGTTGCCACCCAAGACTATAGAACCCAGTCTGTCCATTTTGCTATTTAAACATAGCTGAGGGTGGATAGATAGTCATACCTTTCCCAAGGGTATAGTACATAAGTGAATGTAATGAACTTGCCTGGAATTTAAACTATTCCTCAGTCCGAACCGCAATGCATATTTATACGCCTCAAAGCTGCAACGTGTCCATAGAAAATGGTAAAACATAATCGTACTGCACTCTTCATTAGGGGAAATGTTGGTCTTCTACATAACACAAACCCGCATAGAGCAAAAAAAAACACTGGGACAATTTTGGAACTCGGTTGGTCTGTTCTACCCCGCACAAAATATTTACCTGATATTACACTAACAAATTATTATATTTTTCGATCACTGCAAAACACTTTAATGGGGAAAATTTCAAGAGTTCGTCGAGAATTTATCATCTCAAGTCCGGCGGAAGTTTTGCTCAAAAGATCTCGAAGAATTGTCTGATAAGTGGCAACAAGTCATTGCAAAACGTGGTGAATAGATAATTAAATAAAATGTAATTGTACTTTGTTTTGAAGTATAAAGTTGCTAAACGAAAAAGGAAATTATGATTCAAACTAAAGAGAAAATGATACAACCAAGATATTGATTTCACATACTACCTTAGGCAAAATCTTAGGAAGTAACGCCTATCATTATTAAAAAGAATGGTTATTACTTCTTCGATTACAGAATCCTTATACAACTCTCATTCACACAATTCTTCAATCGATTTGCTATACTTTGTCATGACCCAAGGAAGATCGGTATCCTTTTTAGGATTGCGTCCTGGGTAAGACGATAAACTACGTCCGCGTCCAGGGTAAGACGATAAACTACGTCCGCGTCCAGGGTAAGACGATAAACTACGTCCGCGTCCAGGGTAAGACGATAAACTACGTCCAACAGCAAGGCCTCTGATCAGGAGGCTTTGAGGAGCGTGGAACCACCTCTTAATTGCTGGTGTTCCCATGTCCACCCTGAACCGGGGTGGTAGCACCTGTTAGGGTCCCAACTATGGGCAAATAGTTAACGCTGGAACTGAGGTAAAAAGCATTATAAAAGTGTAAAAATAGGTTTTAATACCAGAAATACTTTGTAAAAATTATTACCAGAAATAAATATTTGAAGAAAAAAATTTACCAGCAATACGTTTTTGAAAAAATATTACCAGCTATGTTTTCGAAAAATATTACCAGCTATACGTTTTCGAAAAAATAATTTTACCAGCTATACGTTTTCGAAAAAAATAATATTACCAGCTATATGTTTCCGGAAAAAATAATATTACCAGCTATACGTTTTTGAGGAAAAAGTATTACCAGCTATACATGTTTGAGGAAAAAGTATTACCAGAAATAGATTTTTGACAAAACAAAAATAGTACCAGGAAAAAAATTATCGGCATTAAATGACCCATTGAGGTTGATATGCCGTAAAACAAACCAAACTAAACCAAACCTTTTTAGGCTTCTCATGTTCATTATTAATTACAAATCCCTAAAAATGTGAATCAGATATACTTTAACCAGTACAGTAGCACTGTTCGATTAATGAATGGCGATAGTTTTCTGCTTTAAATAGCTAATATCTTTATGAGCATTGTCATCTATGTCTTACAGTTGACAATTTTTTAATCATTTCAACCCAAGCAAGGCAATAAAGATAGTAAGACGCAAATCTGTGAGCGAATATGAGAAAAAGAAAACATTAAGGAGAAAGAAAAACAAAAGATCAGGAATTAAAAAGAAGGAAGATAACGATTGTCAATATATTTAAATTTTTAAAACTCAAAGTTGACTGGTAAGCTAGAAGCCAAACAGGCTTGCACAAGCTTGAATTTTAAGGGAAGAAACTGTTAACATAGAACTTACGGTTACATCTTGACACTTCAAATATAAAATTATGAAACATTGTCTCCAATCTAGTAGTACCCTTAAATTAATAAAGTCTAACCACCAAAGATAAAAGCTCATCAGAACAATTGCCATGAAGATATTTATGGAAAAGACACAATGAAGTTAGTTACGGCCGTGGGAAAGTGACTGGATGCTAGTTTAGGAATAATAACATGGTATATTCTTGTATTTTAGCAAGAAATTCTAAATACATAAAAGTACCAGGCCAGATACGGCAGCAATATTCAATTCATGGATGTAGGGTAAACTTATAAATGTGCAAAATATGTTGACCATGTTTGCCGTAGTCTTTGAATATAGAATCCAGTGAAGTCTGTAATGTGTTCAATATCAAAAGTTGACAGTGAAGATTCGGAGAAAGTAGCGGCTGTTAAGCAATTCTTCACGTCTTCGATATCAGAGGTTGGCAGTGACGATATTTTGGGAGAAAAAACAAAATGGCTGCCTTTATACACGTCGGATTGAATATTTTGAGCTTTCTGATTGTTTAACCCTTCTATTGGTGAACTATAAAATGAGTCAGCTCATTTTGGTTGGCTCACTAGTACAGAGTACCCAAAAATTCTAACAAGATACATTTTATCGGAGAAAAAAAATGTCTAGCACGATACAGATTATCAAATTACCAATTGAACGGCGCAAATCATTGGAAGGGTAAACTAATTCGAGATATTTATAAAATTTATAATGCTCTTACTAAGGGTTTATTGCCATACGATAATAATTAGCGAGACTTTTTGACCATTACTTCAGTGTAGGGAATTTTGCTCAAACTGGGTGTCTCGCATGTGTGACTTGTTAAAATTAAACTCCATCTTTTCTTTCCCAAAACTCAGTCGAGTTAAAATTCCAGTCAAGTTCGTTACTTTTATTTAAATACCTTAGAGGAAGGTACGAATCCATTTCCTCCCCAAATATGGGTTAAATATTAGGATTTGTATCTGGAAAAATTATTATTTATTTTATTTTATTTAGCAATTTCGCTACTGCATTGTTATCTGTCTCTTCTTTGGCAGTGCTAGATCATTTTGAGAAAAATAGGAAATTGCCATAAAATCCCTCTGGGGCCTTTCATCCCCCTTGCGTGCTAGTAGTACTCCTGTCTTATTTGCTGTGAATTGCTTAAAAATGACTACATTAGTATTTGTATTTTTTCTTTTTAGTTTTTCTATTCTGGTAAACTTAGCTAGGGTGTATTTGCTCATTGGTCCCCTTTTATTTCTGTCCCCATTTTCTTTTCCTTTAGTTTAACTCCCCATCCCCTCCCTCGTTTTAGGTGGTCAGTGATGTCAGTTCTCTGGTAGATGCGGGACGCCTTTCGTTTCGTGTGTGTGTTTTTCGTATTTGTTGTTGTGTATGAATGAGTGTGTGCCTGTGTGAATGCTTGGGAAGAATGAGTGTGGCCGTTATTTTCATAAGTCCCATCGATTTCGTCCGGTTAACTGATATTTCTGCCACATTCAAAAGTTTGTTGGGGGGTTATACTAACACTAATTTTATTTGGTTTCTTGTAAATATATTTTGTCATTTTGTATATATTCATTGGGGATCTTTTTAGAAGTTGTTGTTTTTATGCCCCTCCCCCCACAGACAATATTTGTACATAAGGGGATTATTTAGGTTTTTCATGGAGTCAAAGAGGCATTTTGGTGTATGTAGTAAGAAAAGTATGGATAAATGTGTTGTTTTGGTGAAAGGAATATTGTTCTGTATGATAGGGTCAGTGGTTGTGGCTAGCTAAGTTTTAATCTAAGACAAGTGATGACCGTCATTTACCCCAACCCCCTTTTCGGACTTGTGCCACATTTGTACATAGCACAATAAATAAAATAGAAACGTTGGCTATATGTAGTGACGTGTAAAGAAAGCGAGGACGGTGAATTGAACCAACGATATTTTGATTTGTACAGACTTATTTAAACTACAGAGACTAAGCTGTATTCATAAGATACAATATAAGAAAAATATCTCGCAAAACAGGTTACGTCGCAGGCTAGTCTATGTTTGCTCTGATCAGGAAGTAGTGTCGGGGGAAAAAGCAATAACACTTAACTCTAGTTGCGAAATAGACTGCCGCTTCTCCGCAACGTAAAAGTGTAACATGGAAGGTAATTTTAATAATAAAAGAGATAGATTTCCTCTCCTTTTATACAACTTCAAGGGTCACATGGTAAACCTGTCACGTGACCACTTTAAATGTAAAGGGTTAGTATAGAAAATAACAAGCTTTTGTTTAGTAAAGCATTTCAACAACACAGTTAAGTACATTGCTCCTTTCCCGCCTGACCAACAGTCACTTTCTCCACAGTAGCACTAAGCCCTCGTTAGTTCATAATATAAACGCTAGGGGATGACATTTTACGGTGTCTTTTTAAAACGTTCATATAAGCTGACAGCAGCCAGCGTAAGTTTTGTAAAGACGTATTTCTACGCCCACAGCAGTGGAAATGTCAATTATGAAATAGATGATGTAGGAAAATTTCCGTAATTTATCATAACTGCTTTCGGAAATATTCACAATTTTTAATTATCTATGGAGTATAGTGAGTTTATGCGATAAATGGATCGGGTGAATGACATTCGAATTCTAGCAAAGGTAACTTGGATTTCTTTTGAATCATTTCCCTAAAAATCTGATTCTCTTTATTCCTGCGCCATATACGTTGACAAAAGACTCTATACTAGCTTCATCGATGGTTGACAGAAGAGAGAGCTTGGATACGTTAGATGCTTTCCCTTTGGTGATATTTACATATAACTTAGATTAAGAATGGCCATTTTATGCGTGACCTCTGACATGCCATGAATGTCAAATTTGCAACCCAGCGACCTTCAAGTTACAGGACCAAGTAAATTGTATTTCCACTTACTCAGTTGATTTTTAAGTTATACAATACCATGCATAAGTCGTTAAGTTGGCTACTTCAACGTGGTGTCATCGTAAGCAAGCCTATCTCGCTAGATTGATTACAACTGAAAAGTGAGTTCAATCCTTACTGGGGGCCCTTAAACTTGCGACCTTATGCTAGATCTGAGTTATGCTTAGAAATTCGTTATAGATCCTTAACTTCTTTTTGTGAAATATTTATTGTAATTTTTAAGCAATTAATACATTTTTTATCCTATATTCTTTTACTATAAACATGGTTATAAGTAAACTTTTTTCGGCAAAGAAGTTGACATCTACCGACCTACATATCGAATATCTGATTTTTTTTTTAAGTGCACCCCTTGGTAGATATTGAACTTGTATTCCATTTAACCTTGGAACCACATTCAAGCGAGGTGTGCTTTATCAGTAAGCTAGGAGAAGCGATTACAGCAAAGCAAAACTCTATTTTAGAAATACATATCTGTTATTGAGATCATTCGATGTATGATAATTTTATTTTCGTACTGAAAACGCAAAATAATTTTAAGCAGTTAAAGATTCATTTTTTATACACTATTTACATTATTCAGACTATTGTCCTCATCTTTGTCGACATGTTTATCACGTTTCGGCCGTTGTACGCTCCTGACTTCTTCAGGTGGTTGGAATGTCGAACTGAACCCTTTATTTCGATCACTGGGGTAGACTGTTCTAGTTCCACGTGCCATGTCGAATAGATGTCAGTTGTCAGTTATCTCCTGTTAATTCCCCTCTCCAAATTCTCCACTGCCTTAGCCGGGTATTGAACTCGCACTCTTTGTGCCCTGTCACTGGATCCAACTAACGTCTTTATCCACTGTGCCATGTATTTCTTCTTGTTGTTACAAACGTCACATTTCGTGAATATGTTTGTGTAGGCATCTTTTTTAAATGGTCGATTTCTAAGCCATTAGATGTAAATATCATTGCTTAAAAATACAGTTTAAACATACCGAATATTTCGAATAGTTTTCCTTGTTTGCAAAATTCTGCGCTTTTAGCACAGTTTTTTTCTTTCTTTTTATGTGCCATGTCCTTTCAGGACGTAGGCGATCATGGCTGTCCCCCTCCCTCTATCCCTTGCAGCTCTCAGCAAGATCCTTCTCTCTGTTTCTTCCCCCAGACCACGTTCTGTCAACCACTTGCTTAAGCCCGCCAGGTATATAACGCGTTGTTTTCCCTTGTTTCTCTTTCCATCTATTCGACTCGTGAGTATCAGATTCTCAAGGCTTTCCTTCCTCATTATGTGTCCCAGAAACTTCAGCTGCGACATTTCCTGATATTAAGTATAAGCCTCCTCCTTGTTTGCAACCTCTCTAAGATCTCATCGTTTGCTCACACGCTCGGTCCATGATATCCTTAACATGCTTCAGTAGAACTACATCTCTGTCGACTCTAGTCTCTTCATCTTTGAGGAAATCGTCCAAAAATCGCTGCCGTAAAGAAGGACAGATGTCACGTAAAAGCTCAGTATTATTTTCTTTCTTACCAAAGACATCATCCTGTCTCGCTGTATTCTGCCAAGCTTTTGGAATGTATCCTTGGCCATCCCAATACGTCTACGGATCTCTGCGTCGCACTTACCGTCCTCTGTCAAAACGTTTCCCAGATATTTAAACTTCCGCGTCTGTTTTATTCTAGTATTCCCGACCTTCAAATCGCACTTCGGGCTCATCCTGTAGTCGTCGTTACTGTGGTTTAACACTACACACTCGTGAGGCTTGACCTTTCACTAAAGAATTTTCTAACTAATTCTAGCAAAGTCAGCTGTTTGAAATGTCAGCTTAATTTTCACAGGTGAATTCTTAATGAGACTTTTCCAACATGCCGTATGCGCAGATTTTTTTTAAAAAATCTCCGTGTTTTCTATTAGAATTCTCTGTATATTTTCACAATGTAACGTCGTTACCTTTTCTACAGTAAAGCCAACATTGTCTGTTATACGGTGTGGTGTATAGCGGGATCACCTTAAATGATGTCAGGATAGAATTTGCACTCATTGTCACAAGTTTTGCACAGGTTTGATCTGATGTGTCCTCCTAGTTGAGAAACGCAGACCCACATGATCGGCCCAGCTGCACCAGTGTTGCAAGTGTGGTAAAGGACCGTATTACAAACATATATATAAACACCCAGAACAAATAAAATAGACACTCTTACAATCGCCGATAAGAATGTATTCTCCATCTACGAATGAGGGTCTGAGACGATATGCACACACTGGCCAACGGTAACTGAAGTTTAGATTTTAATAAAATGTAATGTTGCGTATACAAGAACTACTATCATCTTTTCATTTGTAATGTACGACTATAGTTCTTTCCGGGAGTAAACTGGAAAGTATTTTTGTGATATCAACGAATACTCTTAACTTTTGTAATGCTCGTTGTAGTAGAGACTTTGTAATCGCCGATACAACTATAGTACGCCGTTGAACAATGCTGGTGTCAGACGTCTTCGAATATCACTCGCACTAATAGTACCCGCTCGAATACTAATCCGTATCGAGAAATAGTATAGTTAGTAGAGAATAGCGGTTCGTATAGTAACGGAGGATAGAGAGGAAATAGCGATCAATTGACGTCACGCTACCTTTCATATATGCGTTTCCTCTATGATCACGTGATCAACTTAATTCAATAACGGGATCGCTTGTGTTTGCTCACTGGCGATCCATGTTCAAACTCAAGTGTCGGCAGCGACACTTTATTCCTTTATGACAGTTTTGTCAGTTTTTTTGCAAGAAATGCTTTCAAAATGAAACAATGAGAAAAAACTGCAGTTACAAAACCCCGTTAACAATACGACGTTGCTATATGGTTTCTGCATCGTTGCATCAGTCTGTTAAGTGTTATTCGCAATACACGCATGGGCGAACATGTCGCTTTCGATGACTGACTAGGGAGAAAATTATCCCGCGATGGGTTGCCATTTCTTTCTACGGCAGATTGCTTGCTAACCAATGCTATAGGACCCAGTCTGTCCTGCTATTCAGCCATACCTGAAGGAGAGGAGACGGATTCAGACCTTTCCCAAAGATATTTGTACGGAAGTGAATTTAACGAATCCGGCTAAAATTCGAACCCTGGTCTCAGATTTCTCATTCCGAGTCGATATCCACTACGCCACAACGCATATTCGCATCGTTACATAGAGGTTGCAAATACGTTGCCTTGTAACGTTACATTAACAAAAATGGATAATAATTTCGAAGATCGTTTGATTTATTTGTTTTTGACGCGTTATAATCCCTTGATTTTCAGGTTATTTAAAGCTATAAAATACTTTTAGATTATAAGAATTTTTACGAAATAATTCATGCCTTTCCCAACGTTATTTTTGCGCAAAAGAATATAACGATCCTAACTGGAACAGCAACCGGAAGTCGGCTTTCCGACGTCCAACTCTAAGCCGCAATCCATTACATCACACACACATACAAGCTTACAGTACCTGGTATTTCCAAGCGATCATCCATTTAGTTACTAAACAGGCTCGACGTGGCTTAATTTAGGTGATCGTCCAAGAGACGGTGTTTCAACGTCATATGACCGTAAGTCAATAAACTCCATGGAGATATTAGAATGCTCATTTGTATTCTTAGAGATTCTTAATTATTAAAGATATACGAAAAGAAATTTTATACAATCTATACATATTGTTAAATGAAGTAAAGATATTCTTGTGTTATAATTCTGGGTGTCAATTGAAAGAATTGGAATCGGTGTGCATTAAGTCCTACAAACCAACGCTTTGTAAGATTGGTGGGTTTAAAAACTTAAAATGTTATATTTTCTTCACTATTTACATTATTCTGATTATTGTCCCCATCTTTGTCGCCATATTTATTACAACGTTTCGGCCGTTGTACGCTCCGGTCTTCTTCAGGTGGGTGGAATGTCGAACTGAACCTTTTATTTCGCTCACTGGGGTAGACTATTCTAGTTCCACGTGCCATGTTTTAATGGATGTCAGTTATCAGTTATCTCCCGTTAATTCCCCTCTCCAAGTTCTCCACTAATTTAACCGGGTATTGAACTCACTCCTGTCACTGGATCTAACTCCTTTGTCCACTGTGCCATGTGTCTTGCATATCTGTCTTAGGTTTGATATTTTTTTAGCCATCGTTCACATTTTTCTAATCGTGGTTTGATCTGTTGTTTAGCTTTTTATTTTTTTTAGAAAATCGTTCTTTTATTTCTGTATTACCATTTTAGGGTAACATATTATCTCTACATTTATTTCCGTTTTTTCTTATCTGATAATTATAATTGATGCGTGCCGGATCTTCTTTTTTAGCTACAAGACTTTGCAGTGTTAACATAACGTTCTGGGATGAGCGGTCAGTTTGGGGGTGAAGAAAATAAATGATTGCAACGTCCTGTAGCGTAGTCACACCTCCTCCAATAAAAATAGAACACATCTGCAAAGTTATATGAACGTTCCCTGATGTCTGGGGTCATATAATGAGATTTTCTTTTAGCTCAATAATTGTTACTGATACCAACATCTAACCAAAAAAGAATGAACTAAATTTACTAAAAACTACAACTTTCCTCTTTGGTACTTCGAATTTACGAATTCAAGCTCAGTACATGATTGGCAGTTAGGTTTCATCATTTTGCATTTGAAATTTTATCCTAACAGTTTCTTTTCACGTACATTTCTGTCCGAGTAAATATAGCATTTAACATTTTTTTGAGAATAACAATGATTCGTTTAGATACAAGTCCTGCTATTTAACCCAAAGCTGAGGAAACAGAGGGACTTATACTTCTCCTAAAGGTATTTGTGTGAAAGTGAATGAAACTAAGCCGATGTGGAATTTTAACTGGGCCTGATTATTGCGAAGGAAAATATAAGTGGAGCTTAGTTTTATCAGAAGGTCACACATACGGGGCACTCAGTTTGAGGACAAGTCCTGATGCAGTAGTCATGGTCAACCAGACTGATTCACTAATCATTAGTCCATGGCGAGACGCCCTTACCAAGAGCATTTTAGATTTTACAAGTCTCTCAAATTAGTTTACTCTGCCAACGCTTTTGCACCATTCGATTCTTAATTTGATAAACTATACCGTGCTAGACAACTTTTCCCACCTGAATCTATCTATAACTCTACCATTCGTCCATTGATATTGCTGTCATATCTGGTTCGGTTCTTCTGCTATGTATTTAAAGGTTCTTGATAAAATGCATAGAGGAATCGGCAGTGTTATAGATTCTGACCTGGTACCTCGCCTTCAGTCAATTTCAAACCGGCGTAACCTATCTCCTTCGTGGCTTTTATATATTTCCACGGTAATTTTTCTGGTGAGCTTTTCTTTTTGTTGTCTGGACTTTGTGTATTTAAGTGTAGTACTGGACTGATGACAATGTCTCATTCTTTTACAGTTAAAATGGCTAGATGTAACTAGCTGCAAGTTCTTTGGTAAATGTTTCTTTCCTCGCACTTCTCGCTTGTGGGAATCTCTTCCTGACTCTTGTTTTCAAGTCGTCATTGATGCCAAAAAATTTAAATACAATGTCATTCATTAACTTTTATCTTAATTCTTTTTTTTTTCTCTCTCTCATTAATAATGTTTTTTTTTTCTTCTTTTTTTTCCTCCTATTTTTTCATGCTCATTAACCATTACACGTTTTGTGGCCTCGTTTGGAAGGAAATGATTAAAAGCAAAACAATAAGATTAGTAACTCTGCAGATTTGGTTCACTAGCTACGTCTTTAAGTCGGAGACTCTCATATAAATGGTTGCAAATGAAAAGTTTTTAAACCAGTCTCACGTCTCTGATTCTAATTAGGAAAATAGAATTAGTTTGTAAAAACCGCCAGAACGGATAAATTAGTTAGGTCATTGTAATTCAAAAATGTTTTCTATATGTGTCCTTTTTACAACTTAAAAAACTATTAAAATTCTGATATATTTTGCATGTTAAATTTCGTAAAATGTTTTGAAATATTGAATTAACTTGAAATTGTGTATTTTATGCAAATGTCTTAACCCCCGTAATAATTAGATGATTCTCAAATTGAAATTTTGTATCGATGGAATCTGACTTTTATAAATAAAATTCAATATACTAAACTCCTCATATTGACGTAAAAAAGTAAAAATAAAATTAATCAATATAATGAAACACGGACATTTAAACCAGTTAAATAAATATAGGGACCTCCACTTTTTTCGGCAAAATCTTCGATACCTAACTTTAAAATAAAATTTTAAAAATGAAAAAACATGCTTGAAGATTTTATTTTAGCTTTAATTGAAAGTTTAATCATTAAATTTATTATTTCCATTAAGGAAACAATTCTGGTGTATTTCAGATAGAAGCTATATACATTGGAATGTCAAATTTAATTTTGGAATTTTAAATTTTCTTAAATCCCGCCATTTTCTTAATTTTAAGAAATTTGTAAACAAACTCAAATTTATCGATTTTAAAAATATTTTTAAAAAATTCTGACACGTTATTCTAGTAAAATTGGAAAATTTAAAGTCAAATTAATCTGATTTGAAAGAAATATTACATACTTATAGCATAAAAAAGTAATATACAACCAATTATTGACGATCGGTCCTGTTAATCAAGCCCAGCGATTGATGGATCGTTGAATGACGAAGCGATGACAGCTACTACGGATGACCATAACTGACATGATTTTTGGAAATCTGAGTTAACGGTTTTTTGCGTTTTTTTTTAGCTACCTAGTAATTGTTAAAAATGAACATATTTTCCACAATTTTTTTTTTTTTACTTATTTACCTTTCGAAGATGCAAAAATAAAAATAAATGAAATAAAATACCATGATAGAAGTAATTTAATAATTTATGAAATGGTGGTAATTTTTATTTAAATCAAAATTAAATGTGGAAATAATAAATTTACTTATTAAGCTTTTAATTAAAAATTTAAATTCATGCTTTAATAGTGGAGGTACCTACCTGATTTATAATTTTTTTTTTATTATATATTTTTCATTTTATTTCTAATTATTGTTATGACAGTTATTTTATTAGTACTTTAAATTTTATTATTAATTTTATTATTATTAATTGCATAATTACTAAAACTTTTATTAACCCAATAAACATTACTGAAAAGAAATTGCTACTATGTGCAACAAGGAAAAGACTTTCAGGAATATTTTGTGGCCCTGAAAAGGGCCGTTTTTTTTTGTGGTGGGTATTTTCTTCTGCTGCCTCTTCAATCATCATCGCCGGGCTGATCAAAATGCAAGTCCTGCATGAGATAATCAGCGCCAATCTCACATTTGTTCAGTTGACAATAGTCAGCTTCATCATTGAGATATGAAATCGTATAAAAAGGATTTACATAACTAATGATGTAGCCAACATATTCACGGTTTACACCATCAACTGTCCAAATGTGTTTGATTGTCCTACCGACTATCTTCCCAGTGAGTATGTCATGCAGGACTTCAGCTACTCCAGGTTGATACTCCTCCAGCAAAGTCACCATTGATGCATCTTGCAGCCTATTTAAGGATTTCTGGGCAGAAGCTCTCCTCCTCCTTTCAGCCTGGACTGCCTTATCTTGGCTCTTCTGAACAATTTGGGCTTCAATGAGTTGATGCTTTGTTTTCTTCAGCGCTGTCCTTTTCCTGCTGTAAACCATTGCCATCTGGAGGTATTTTTTGAATTGCTCAGCGTCCAGATCATCGATGAATTTTCTTACTTGATTCCGCTTGGCCTTGATGACATCGCTTATGCTGGAAACATAAGCATTAGGCGCAAGCTTCTTTCTTTCGGAAAATTCACCAATGATGCTTTCCGCTAGCATGGTGTGTTCCCTCACAGATGTCAACAGTGATGGAGATGAAGCTGCTACAGTGGTGAAGGATTTCTGATACTGCCTGTTTAACACCTCCACAATCCCTTTCAAACAGGCAGTCATCATTTGTTGAAACAGGAGTTCATTTGTGGGAGGAATGAATAGGGACTTCCTTACTTTGTCTGGTATTGGATTTCCAAAGAAGTCCTCTACACACGCGAAAATGGATGTTGTGTCCTCGCTGAGTACCTTCACCTTGTCAATGACCCCTTTGATGATGTTCATTGTGTTGATGGGGTCATTTTGTGTTTCAATAGATGTGTAGAAGGTACTCATCCAAGGCCCTGAAAACAGCTTCCCTATGATTCCCAGCACTTGGAATTCAACAACAGCGTCTTCTTCCAAAATAAGTCTCTGCAACTTCAAAATGGTCTCATTTGTTGGCGGAAGCCCTGAGACAAATTGTTTGCACTGTACGAAAATCGGGAAGTAAGTTGCACCCAGATGGAAAAATATATGCAGGCGATTCCCTCGAAATCTAGTGATTTGGGACGATGGAAGCCCTTGTAGCTCAATGAATCTTTTCACATCATTAATAGTCCCTAATTTATCACTAAATCTGAGAGAATTCAATCCTACAATAATTCTCCATGCTAGGCACTCACCCACACCAGATGATGTACAGGCTTCACAATCTCTCAGGGCTTTCCTTGCTTTTCTGGTTATTGATTCCAGTGGGTGCAAATTGCAGTAGAGTTCCAAAAGTTTAACCTGCCACTCCTTCTCCAGTAACGAAACAGTTAAATGGTTGACGGGAGCTCTGTCTGTCAGGCAGCTTTTGATCTTTGAAAGTATTTTGTTGAAACTGGCCTCAACACTATCGCCAGTAGATAGTGAGCCTACTTTGGCTAATGTGTTGATGCTGTCTACAATGTGCTGCTTATAATCCTTGGCAGACCCCCCAGGAAGACGTTCCAATGACACAAGATGAGAGGATGTCGGGGTAGTCAAAAGTACACAGTTCACGTGCTGCCCATCTTGTGTCGTCGAATCGAAAACTAAAGTGCAATTTTCTGCACTTTCCACTGCATGGAACGTCTTCATATCTGAGAGGAAGCCAAGCTCCCCGACCATTCTATAAACAGTTGTTGTACTTTTTGTCTCAATATCATCTTCCAGTGACAATGTCTTTAAAATGTTGTTAACTGTTGGTGAAATACAGGACACTGGAACTCCAGATAAAATGCAGTCATAGTAAATTTTTCTGCTTAAGTGTTTCGATTGTTCTGGTTTTTTTTTTTTTTTTGGCCTTTTCAATACTTTCATTTGTTTTTGAAGTGACAGTATACTTTTTTTTTTTTCCTCTAGTTGTTTTTTCAACAATTTTATTTTTTTTTTGTCACTGGAAGATGAAGACTGGGAAGAAGTTTTAGGTAAACTTGGAGTTGCACCCACTTTTGAATTGGAAGATAGTTCTTTAGATGTAGCATACAGGGTTTGACATGCAGCAGACAGTTCTTCAGATGTAGCAGGAATGGTTGCAGCTGCAGCAGAAATGGTTGCAGCTGCAGCAGAAATGGCTGCAGCAGCAGCAGAAATGGTTCCACAGGAAGAGAAATTCATATTTGCTGCATGCAAAGTTGTTGTAGCATCAGACAGAGTTGCATCTGAAGTGGATGTAGTTGCAACTGGAGTAGTGGTTGAAGAGGCAGTCGAAGATGGGACAGATTGAGTCACAACCTTTCTACATTTTTGGGGGAATTTAGAAAAGTTTGACCCTTTATTTCTATTTTTATAGAAACCCCAAAGTCTTCTAACCGAATTGCATGTTACTGGTCGAAAACCATTCATAGCATTCTCCAACGTGGCCCATTCTGCTATTTTTTCAAGTGTTCCATATTTTCGAAAAAATTTAGTAAAAATATGGCCGCAGAGAATGGGTTGTCCACGTTGGATGCTGCTATATGGTTCAAGAATCCTTTCTGTCCTCTCCATCTATAATTAAAAAAATTAAAAATAACATAAGTAAGCAAGAAAATGAATGCTTTATTTAGAATTTTTTTTTATAAATAAAATATTTATTCAGTAACTTAACAAAATATTGACTAAATTAAAGATTACGCTTTTCTATTAAGAGAAAAATTAAATTCCAAATTAAAAGAAAATGAAAAACCCAATTTCAAATATGCAGGAAATAAAATTTAAATGGAACCTAAATTAATTAAAGGTTATTTTCTAAATTAAATTAAACCTATTTTTTTATCAAATGTAAAATAAACTGACAATGAAATAAGAAAAAAGTAGTTTTTCCATTTAAAGAGAAAATGTGAGCACAGTGGAAATGAAAGAAAACTATTCCAAATTAAAAGAAAATGTAAAACCTAATTTCAAATATGCAGGAAATAAAGTTTAAAAATAACTTAAATTAATTAAACATTCTAGAATCTAAATTAAACGTATTTCTTTACGTTTTTTAACTGTCATTACTGACGTGAAAAAATTACGAATAAGAAATATTTTTGTTCCTTAAAGTTTTTAAAAAATATTCTAATTGAGTATGACCCACACTAATGGAAATTCCTAAAATAAAGATATTTAGTGGAATAGTAAATGAAAAAAGGAAAACTTACTTTAAAGTTAACACTTTTAGAGCTGAACGGGAAATACAAGTTGTTGGAAGGCAACTAAAAAACGTGTTGTCCCTTTTGTCAATTTATTAGAATAAAGGGACAAAACTCTTAGATCACGTGACCTTTTTATAATAATGGCAATTTCAGTCTACCATACATGGAAATAAGGAACGTATTAATTAAAAAAAAAAAAAAAAATTATTTGAAAAAAAATTAGCGCAACTAAGTTTATTAAACTTTGCAATTTTGAACTCGCAAATTTTGTTTCCACTTAATTACTAATTATCACAAGGAAATAGGCTAATACAGAATTTTGCACTATTTTTAAACTATTATAAATTATTATAATTAAAATGTAAAACAAATGAAAAAATTCTTGTAAAATTTAATTATTCATCAGAAAATATTTATTTCTTCAGGCAATAATGACCTTAATATTACTTATTTACAAAAGCAATTAAAAGCGTTTCTAATTAAGTAATCTCATAGATTTATTGGATTCATTATTTTTCAATTCAGAGCAGATTTTTAGTTAATTAGCGCAAATTTGAAAAAAAAGAGTAGGTGATTTACCATCTCTAATGACTCTTACTTTAACAAAAAAAAATTGTCAGGAAATAAAAAGGTTTTGAACGAAATTTCAGGAAAATAAGTAAGTGGGGTGTAACATATTAAAAAAAAAAATATTTTTTACCAAAATTTTCTAGAAAGAAATATTCCAAAAATAATTTCATTCATTTATGAATAAGTCCTGAAAATTTCATTAAAATCGGACAATTACTTGAATTTTACAAGAATTTCTAAATCGATGTATTTTCAACGGAAAAAAAGCGCAAAAAAAAACAATGTTATTTTAACAGCACCGCGATGACGTAAACAAAAGAAGACTTTAACCAAAATTTCGAACGTGTTAGAAAATTATAAAAATTTTCAAAAAATAATTAAAAAATACTTTGGTCTTTCATCTTAATAATAACATAAGCATTTTACGATAAAACTTAATTTTCGTTAAGTTTGTGGCATTTTTCATGACGCTATGCCGTTTTCCCGCGAAAAAGCGGACGTGGCTAAATAAATAAAAAGACGAAGCAATATCGATTAATTTAAATTATTCCAAGTGAGGCACAGAAGTAAGGAGAAGCACAGTGAGGATTGAACTCTTTGGTAATGACTAGATTTAGCTAGTCATTACCAAATCAAATAATTAAATAAAATCATTACCAAATCAAATAAAAAAACAAAACAACATACAGTGGACCCTAGGTTCACGAATTTAATTCGTTCCTGAAGGTCGTTCGTAACCCGAAACGTTCATAAACAGAAACTATTTTTCCAGTAGGAATAAATGTAGAGAAAAAAGTCAGAGTACAATAAAAATGACACGACACAGTACACGAATGTATACAACACGGCGGTCGACTCAGAAATTCTTCCGTTCGGGTTAACTCGGTTCGACTATATCGGTCAAGAACCGAAATTTTGTTCGATAACCGAGACATTTTCATCTCGAATTTCTGTTCAAAAACCGAAAAATGATTTGTATGATATGAGACTTTCGAGAACCGAGGTTCCACTGTATCTGTTCCAGATGCGAGGTTCCAGAGTTGACAGCGACAATTTCCAGAACTGTAAGATTTCTAGCTCTATCGTTTAATGGAAATGTGCGTGCAGTGTATTCACATTGATACACAACGTAATGAGTCAGTCTGTCGATAGGTTACGTGTCATCAATAAGGTTGATGAGCTGGAACGGCTCTGCGATGTTTACGATAGCCGACTAATTCGAGCAACCCGTCGGTATAATTTTTTTTTTCTTGAAATATTTCATAATGATTTTGATGAACATTTTCATTATGTCAAACCCCGTTTTTTTTTTAGTGGCACGCGCGTTTCAAGGCTAATGTGGGTTAATGAAATGAGCTTTCGAGGTGACCAGTCATCAACAAAGCTCTAGGAAATTTGGAATAATTAGCGACCTCATTCAGGAGGACAGTTTGTTTACATTATTTATATTTGGACTAAGGTCCTCATTTAGACGGTTGTGCCCCGCAGTCTTCTGGTGTTTTTCGATCCGGGTAACTTTCAGGAAATATTGAAGTGAACACATTATGCAATTTACAGGGGATAGATGTTCATGTTCACATCTTGAAATATCTCGTTTTATATCCATTTTAGTTCTGCAAACTTATTGCCCTCAATTTCCCCTCCCTACCACCGATTCTAAGTCTGTATTAACCGGTCCTGGAATTGAAAGCACCTACGGGTATCTGTCGATTTGGTTAAAGTTCAGGGAATTTCTTTAAGTGATTCTTATTTATTGCTCACCCTGTTTCTACTGAGTCTGTATTATTTGAAATAGACATTGACAGCGAAACGAGAACAAACTAACTCTGTATAAAAAAACAAGGAGAGCTATCCGTAGACATAGACGACAGAACGGGAATAATTTACCCTGACAGATTAAAGTTTTCAGATCGTAATTCATTGAAGGTTGTCCTGATCGACAGACACAAGTAGATGACACAACAAACGAAATCGTTGTGATGATAACAAAAACGAAGACATTACTATGAGTATAGACAATGACTCCTTATAACAGAAATTCAGACAAACATACATTGGCTTTCTCGCGTGATTTGTATAAATTATAGAGTCTGCCAAGAGATCCTCGCCCGGTATCTTTCTGATAACTCCTAGTATTTATTCTGACTTAGTAAATATATTTACTGTGTTTGATGGTCTGTAAGATCTTGATCCATACGGAATTTATCTAGTTACATTATTTCTTAAACGACGATACCTGGATAATAAAACTCATTTGATGACCCAAGTTTGCATAGAAGTCCAAGAAAATATTCCAAGCCATTTTTATGAAAAAGAAATGGTGGGAGGTGCTATGCCATAAAATATCGTATTTTCTCCATTAAAGAAAAACAACATGTATTCTAATTAAACTCATCTCAGTTCCTGTGTATTAAACACTGAAACTATAAGAGAAAAGGCTATCTCTCGGATCATCTGCTCTCGTGATCAGAGTCCCTTTATTTGACGGTCTTTTCGATGGCTGAATAGTATGCGCTTCACATACGGTTTTAAATTCGGAGTTATCCTACTCCTAGACCACGGCTAGAGACCGGTCAGATCTGCTATGTAACCCGCAGCTGGTAGAGGTAGAGAAGGGATGATATCTGGGCGAATATAAATATAACGAAATAGACTGGAAATTGAACTCGCTTCGACAAATTTTCATTCTGAGCCTGGTGGTGTAATGCTTAGCGGCTAATGGTGGCGTAGTGATTTGTAATGGTTAGCAAGCTTGTCTCGACTAGAAACATTACAACTGAGTAATGGATTCGATCCCCACTGAGTGCCTTATACTTTCGGCCTTGTACCACATCTAAGCTACACTTAGAAAATCACCAGAGAACAACCTGCATAGGCAAAATTAAAATAAAAGCGAAAAGTAATAGCATAGGTGATTGTTTCCTTGATTCAATGAGATTTCATTTTTCATTGAAGGACACACACACACACACACATATATATATATATATATATATATATATATATATATATATAATATGAGCACTACTTTACTCATATCCATAAATTAAATATATATATATATATATATATATATATAGTTTGTTGATCACCTAGAGGTGTGAAACAACACCTGAGAATATATGGTTAACAACAACTAGTTTAAATTTGCTGGGGGCAATCATATACGCAACATATGTACCAAATAGTGTAGGTCCCTTGCTGACTGGAAAGTCATATCCGTACTGTTCATAGATAAAATCGATTCTAGTATTACTTCCAGCGAGGCTATATTCGAGAACGAGGAAGCCTCATATAGTACCTATTGATATACGCAAAAATTCGACAAAAGCAGAGCTTTGGAAATAAGAGTTCAATAGTTAACTAGAGCAATAATTATTATATATATATATATATATATATATATATATATATATATATATATATATATATATATATATATATATACAGGTGTTAAAATGCGTAAAAATTACGAGTATTTTTACTTATTTTTGTGCCTTTTTCAGGCTACAAGAACTTCTGCCAAGGAGTACTGTATACATAACTAGAGCTAAAATATTCAATAAATTATGAAAAGTCATCTTACCTCATTAGCCGACATATGAATCGTCAGGGAGAGATGTTTCATAAATTTATCAAACATGTGACCCGGAAATTTTTCCGCAAAACTTTTGAGTAGCTTAACCTTTTTAGTCAATTGAACTTTTTCTTAATTTATTCAAAATATATATATATATATATATATATATATATATATATATATATATATATATATGTGTGAGAGAGAGAGAGATGTGTGTGTTTCGTTAAAAACGACTGTCAAGATACTACGGTTAAGATTTTATTTAAATTTTTTTGTGTGTTTTTTTCCAAGACATAAATTATGTAGAAATTGTCAGAATGTTCTGTATGTCCGAGCGCTTTCGGCTATTCTTTTCGAATCAAGGGGGGGGGAAATAGTTAAAATCACTCGGACATACAAAACTTTCAGGCAATTTCAACATGACCTATGCCCAGAAAAGAAAAAAATAGGACATGTGAAAAATGAACCCCCAGTACCTTGTCAGTCGTTTTTAACGAAACTTGTATAAAAGAGGGATTTCTTCCCAAACACACACACACACACACATATATATATATATATATATATATATATAATGGACTCACCCGTCGGTTTTGACGTATGAGGATCTGACAACTTATTGATTCAGTTGATGAAAGTTTGTGCGATAATCTTAAGTGGCATTTAAGACCCGCTAGTGATTTACAAGGGAGGCCACATATAGAGCAAGCGTGAGGATTGTTAGATGAGATCACTGTTAGATTGGCTGACCTTTTAGATCTTGAAGATGATTCAGACAAGCAGATTGAAAATTGCTGAGTCTACTAAAACACGTTGATCTCCATTCTACCCGCTCCAAGTGTGTATATGTATAAAGAGACACAGATTTATTTTTAATTCGAAATATTTTTATAACTTCAAATGTTATTATAATGGACACTTCCTGATTGAAATACACACCACATATTAATTAAACAGTTCATATTAAATAATACACATTAAGAAAAATCGGACGTCTATTTCAAATAGGAAGTGTTCCCTACAATAAAGTTTGATAATACTTTCATAGGAATTAACGTGGCTAAGTGTTTCGTGCGTTTGAGCACTTTACTGAGTCAATAGATGTCTGGCTTTAGCTCTCTTTTTTTCATATTGCTTTTTTCTTCGATATTTTCTTTTGTTTAAAGGTATTTAGGTCTTTTGGAAATCTGTCTATTTGTTCGATCAACGGTTTTGGTTTTTCTTGAAATATATATATATATATATATATATATAAGTGACAATTACGTCTAGCATGAAACAGCCTGTCGCCTCAGTGTTGACTTCAATGTCCACTTTTTTATTTATATTTACATACACTCTATCTATATTGAGCACTTTATCCCATAAATATAGCACACCTTAAAACTATATTTCTTCATATATATATAATCAGTTGAGATAAGTTGATTTGCTCGTTCGCGATATATGACTAACTAGCAGCATGGCCCGGCGTTGCCCGTGCTTGATTCAAAATCGTACGACTCTACAGCAATCGCTATCACTTGACTTAAAATATTTTTTGCCCTTCCTTGCCTTTTAAACGAGTGCCCTTTGCCGTGCTGATGTTGCTACACGCCTCACTTATTGCCTATCTCACACTGCGAATTTTTTCTAAGCTCTATATTAAACATTAAATCTCTTACGACAAAAAAAACTAAACAAAATGAACACAAAACGATCAGCTTTAAAAAAGGACTTGTAACTGGAAAAACCGAATGAAAAAGAATGTTGACAACAAATGCTTTCACACCCAACCCAAGTTCTGCGGAATCAGAATCAACGTTGAGTTTAAGCAAGCGAATGAGACAATTGGAGTAAAGTGCCATGCAGATTTAAATTTTCCCACTTCCAGACGAATGTAGCTATCGATTTTTTTTTGCATGCTAGTTAACATTCATTCATGTCAGACAGCTGTTAGCTCTCACCTGGCAGTAGAAAATGGCCGCAAACTACATGAAAAATGCCGAAGAAGCATGAAAAAATCGATTATTTCCACTATCAATGGAGTTGGGAAAATGCAAATGGTCTTGGCCTTTCCACTAATTGGAGCATGTGCATGTAAATTTTGGTGCAAACCGTTGAAAATTGCGGCCGTGCATTCGTCACACACACACACACACACGCACATCCTGCCTTTTATAGAGATAACTCAACTCAAAAGGCTACCCTGATCGACAGACACTTTGAAAACGCCGGAAGACACAACGGATGAAAAGTAGTGCAAACAACCAAGATAAGGACACTAGTCAGACAAAATAAATCACTTTTGCTGTTTCTTTTTTGTTTTGTTTTTCTTATCGTAGCATTATCGTCAATGCTTTAATAAAATTAATCGAAACAATCTTTTAGATGTTTACCTTCAATTTAAATTATGTTACTGCTTTCATCATCGCCATCTCTTAAAATATACTTCTTTTGCTTCTTTCAGCTGGAACCGGTGGGAGTAACGTGGCAGCCGGTGGACAAAGTAGCACCCGTCAGGAAGTTGGCAGCGTGGTATTTAACAGTTCTATTTACCAGCCGAGTGCATACGGAGGCAATGGAGGCTACGGGGGATCGCATCAAGATGCCAAATGCCACCCCCGAGGCAAAAGCCTCGGAGGACGAGGTGGAGGAATCATTCACCTTAAGGCTAAATCCATGATTCAAATTGATGGTGAAATCAGCGCAAACGGACTGCCCAGCCATGGTTCACGATCCGGGGGAGGTGCTGGCGGAAGTATCTACATCAAGACAAAATATTTGAGAGGCACGGGTTTGATATCGGCCAACGGCGGTGCCGTTAAGGTTGGGTACACCAACTGTGGTGGAGGCGGCGGTGGTGCCGGTCTCATTGGGATAGAATTCTCTAACAATTCATATACCGGATCTACAAGTGCTCATGGTGGTGCTGGAGGCTTTGAGTGTGGAGGAGCCGGAATCATCTTGTGGCAAAATATGTCAAATTCTTCAAACCCTGTGGTTAGTATATTTCTACAATCTTTTGATTAATTACCTGTAAAAAGTCTACGATAACATTTTTATTAGAGGACACCAAATGCGGATGGAATTCAGAACTCGGTAATAATGAGGCGTCCAGTATATATATATATATATATATATATATATATATATATATATATAGAGAGAGAGAGAGAGAGAGAGGAATCCCTCGATTAGTGCACTAATGTGTGCATGAAAAGAAACGCATTAATCGAATATAACTTATAGGAAATTATTTAATTTCTACCTCAACTTGTAATCTCTTTCACAATTAATTTCAAATTTGGCGTACTTTTTAATTAAAATATTGGTACATATAAAAAGATACAATCAAAAATGCTATGATTTAATGTTTATTAATCTGATTTTTTATGAAAAGCTTAATGGTTTACCGAATGGTATTGTTCTGTTCTTCACAAAATTGGCGATACTGAGAAATTGCTCCTTGAAATTTTCAAAATATATCATAATCATTAATATTTTAACCTGAAATTAAAATTTCTGTATCTTGTTAAATCATCCATTTTTTTTTTAACAAAAATCAGAAATTTGCTTTTAAGACTTGCAAAATAAACATGAAAAAAAATCAAAATATTAAAAAAAAAAATTAGCATAGATAAATATTCAAACATGTATTTTTATTATCAGCTTATGTCATAAAATTTATCTATTTATGACCGTTTTATTTTTAATACTGATGTAATTACTTAGATAACGTAATACTTGACAAACAAGAGACTTACCCATTTTCAATTACTCTGGTTAAACTGAAGCATGTTTTCCCGCAGTAATAGAGTATAATGTATGTACTAATCGAATTTTGGTATATACAAATTTTGGCGCACTAAACGAGAACGCATTAATCGAGTGATTCATATATATATATATATATATATATATATATAACAAACATTAAATTCAGCACTCAGAGGCGACAGTCTGTTTCATGCTAAATGCAATCGTCGGTCGCTATGCGTTGTGTTTTTGCTGGACTATTTATCTATACAGGTCAAAGATGCATTATGTATAGTCTGATTCTAACAGTTATTTTAGTGAGCGCTAACGCTTATGTTTCAAATTATTCTCGGGGCTATTGAGTGCGAATAATTGTGGATCCGGATGCAGTTTTGGGGATATTTATAGTTTAGTTTAACTTTTTTATTTATTATTGCTTGTTATTATTACATTTACTTTAGTTGTTTTGTGAGTTCGTTTGGTTTGTTAATTTGTTTATTATTTAATATGCTTATTTGTTGGTTGCATTAACTCATTTTACTTATTTTGGTTGATTTTTTTATTTTATATTTGTTTATTCTTGTTTGTATTCAGTTTTCTGTTAAGTACCGTAAGTAAAATTTGTTTTTGTGTCTGCATTTTGAGATGTGTTTTTATATTTACACACGCTCTATCCCTGAGTATTGAGCACTTTATCCCATACATATAGCATAATTAAATAATATTTTATATA
>CAHIKZ030000533.1:615000-835268 GCA_903632075.3 Acanthosepion pharaonis | reverse complement strand
TGGGTTTTTCAAAATGGAAAATGGCCGATTTCACAATGCTATATTCAGCGCAATCTGTTAATGAGAGCGCGGCAGCGCTTCTTGAGCTTTGCCTTTAGTGCGGTCTGCGTAAAATATTACGTTTCTATGGGCCATGTTTGAGAAGACCTTTTTCGAAATGCTGAAAATATTTGTCGACGTCAGCCTCGTTAAACTGCGGTACGAGTCGGACTTGCTTCGCTAAGTCGAACTCACTACTTCTAGCTTCGTGAAGTTCCCTTTTCGTCTAACTCCCGAAATCTAGTTTCTTGCTCGATTCTAGCTTTTTGCTATTTCAGCCTTTTGTCTTTCAGCTTCGGCTCTGACCTTAGCTCGGCCTCAATTTTTCACTTCTCTCGAGCTCGAGTTGTGCCTGCGAAAGTTCCGACGTGTCTAGTGATAATTTACTTAATTCTTCTACGTCGAAAACGTCGTTATCTACCATATGCTCACAGACTATCCTGACTAGCTGAGTTTTTCTCATCTTCGTTACCTCTAGTTCTAATTCCTTCCCTATTTCAACTATATCATCCTTCTTAAGCTTACATAATTTTTCCATAGAGGGCGATGCGAGAAAACTATCTATAACCGACATCTTGGCCTGTGGTTCGCCGACACCCTGAAGTTGTGGATTCTTACTGAGTGAAAAAACAGGGAGAAAAGATTCTCGAACGAGCCCCAATTTTATATGTTTACGAACTTGTAGCATATAGATGAACCACAGGTTCTAAAAAAAAGGAAAAACGTGGTTTTTTTCTCGGTCTTCACTCAGAAATGGAAGCGACACAAGGAATCAACGAAGAACAGACGCAAGACGATGGATTTCAAAATTAAACATTTATTTATAAATATATATATAGCGAAACAAAGAAAGAAAAAAAAAGAACATTCATTTAACAAGGGGAGGACACCATTAAAGAAGAGAAGGCGCGAGCGAATACATACATATATGAAAATAGATCGAGCCAAAAGAACCAACTTATCTTGCAGTTGGCTGGTATCTTCAGTTTTGATTCGCCGAAGCGAGAGTTCTGATGATAAATCAATATCTGGGCCGGCCGACAATGTTCCTGGATTCTTCTTCTTTTTCGCCCCAGTGTTCAATCACATTTGGTCGATAGACTTTCCGACACTGGTCTTCCCTCATCTCAGTGGGCGGTCTGACGATTTTGCCCAGCGATGTTCAACTGCCGCTGGTCAGAGGGAAATTGAAAAATCCTTCTTTGGTTTCGCTGTCCCCACAGACAGTCACGTGGGTTCCTTCGTCCTTGACCGGGTACGCAGGAGAATAGGGCGCAAATCACGCAGTGTTTGTGTGATGGCCAAAAGTTCAACGCATGCTCCGTACGTCCCGATCACGTGAATCGCAGCATGAGACCCTGATGGTGTCTGGAGTTACTCATGGTCAAACGCGAAATCTTAGAACCAGGTCATCCTCACGTCGGGTCACTTCCTAGTTCACGGGCCCTTGGCTGGCGGATGGAAGAGGATAAGGAGAAAAGAATTTGTGAAGAGAAGAGGGGTATGGCTGATCATAGAATATATTCGCTCGCGAATCGGAAGCATTGGATTAAATTTCTGTTTTATCTATTTATTTATCTTTCTTTTATATCTAACTAATTTTCTCTTTATTTAAGATTTTATTTTAGCCTAACGCCTATATGGTTAATGAAATCGTTGCTACGTGACAATATATATATATATATATATATTATATTATATATATATTATATATATTATCTATATATATTATATATCTATATAATATTTATATATTTTTGATATATATATATATATATATATATTTATACGATATATATATAAATATATATTATATATATCTATATATATATATTATTTATATATATATATATGAATATATATATAATATATATATATATATATATATATATATATATATATATTATATATATATATTATATATATACAATTTTCACTAAAAAAAAAAATTTTTGCAAAAATATAATTTTATTCATTTATGAATAAGTCCTGAAAATTTCATTAAAATTCCGAGAATCGATTTTTGCAAGAATTTAAAAAATAAAAATAAAATACTAAAATTATTTGAAGCCACTTTTGACAACTCTTCACAAGATTTTAAAAAAAAATTTCGAACGATCGAGAAAATCTTTTAAAAATTAATAAATCTAAAAATTTAATAAAATAATAAAAAAAATACTTTGGTCCTTCTTCAAGTTTGGTGTCTTTTCCAATATTGAACTTTTTTGAGAAAACTTTTGGAGGTACCTCGAATGAAATAAGTTACTGATAATCAATAATTTAAGTTCCTAATGCGATGAGGGGGGAAAAGGAGAAGAAAAAGGAAAAAGAAGAAAGGGAGGAAGAGAAAGAAGAGAAGCATTAAAGAAAAGAACGCGATTTGTCGTTTATTGGCCAAGGAAAAAAATCCCATTCGATTTACGTTCCATCTTCCCCCAGTTTAAATGTCGAATCTTAGTGTGTGGGATAAAAATGACATTCGAAACGGTGGGGAAGATATTAAAATGACCCCGATTTTATAATCACCATAAAAACAGGTCTTAACTTAATGTGACAGCGATTAAACAACTAAAAAGGCATATCAATATTGTATTTGTATGCGATTGTTTATTAACCTAATCACAGCAACACAAGAAGAGGCATATTTGTCAAAAATGTAAATGCCACGTTAATCCGTTCTTTCAACTCTACCGACAAGTCACAAGACTTGATCTTTTATAAGGGGAAAAAAAAAATTCTCCAAAATGTCACCAGTGGGTGACAGCATATTTGACCATGAAAGTCACTTTTTAGCAATTCGATGACATTTCTTTTTGAACTTTAAATGCGTTCGGAGTTTGTGACGAAATAACAAAAAATAAATAAATAAATAAATAAAAATAAAAAAATTAAAAAAAGGCGCGGTAACAACTGATTATGAGAAATAATCCTGAATGTTACCCTTCCTTTATTTTAAAAAAAAAAATTATTATTATTATTATTAATTTTAATATTTAATGATGTTTAATAATATTTTAATTTATAATAATTTTAATATTTAATAATATTTAATATTTTAATAATTTTAATATTTTAATAATAATTATTCTTATTAATTAATTAATTATAATTAATTATTTATTATTAATATTTATTGAAAAAGAAGCTAGGCAACAGCGTTTGATGAGAAATAATCTTGAATGTTGCCTTCCCTTTATTTTAAAATTTGACAAAAATAAAAAAAGAATGAAAAGCCACCGAGTTGACATGAAATAGAAATTAATATTTAACAGCAGAGAAACATTTTCGATTTTTATTATATTAAATTACGTCACAAGACAAAACAAATTATGGATTATTTTGAGATAACGCAGAAGCAAATCAAATCTTAAACTTGACTTTGCGTCGAAGAAATTATGTATATAATAACCCTGTCCTGCCTTAATTCCTGGCCACAGACAATCCCTTTTGTGATGCACAACCTCCAAACTTACTGCTAAGATTTAAACAAATTAGATGTCAAAAACAAAACAATTTATTAAGTTTTAAAAAAAAAGTGGGCATCAAATTTTAACTTTTAATCAATTTTATCCGGATCACCAGGAATATATTGTTAATGCATAAAGTAACTTCGTGTGAGATTGAAACCTTATATATAAATGGCCAGTGTTTTATCGGTGATATCTTACATAGCGATTAAAAACTGATGAAAGAAAACTTGTCAAATATTTATAATATATCAAATATTTATAATATTATTAATATTAGATATGGCACAAGGTCGCTAATATGAAGAGCTCAATGATTATCGAATTCACTACTCAGTTATAAATGATCTAGCGGGACAAGCTTGTTAACCATTACATCACTTCGAAGAACGCCCATATTTGTAAGATTATTTAGGCAGTTGTAAATAAATGCATTTATATGTGACAGGAGGAAATCGGGCAGGAACATTCACACAAACAATCGAGAACAAACCTATTTTGCCGACTATTTTAACGTATGACCATCTGCGTGAAGAAGGAAGAGTCTTACGCTTTATAGGATTACCCCCACTTGTTTTACCAGGTTTGCCAAGACGCCGTTCGGTGGCGCTGTTAAACAACTATAAAAACCAGACACTTTCTGTTTCTTCCTCTTTTTTTTTTTCTCTTCCTTCTAGCAGGCAGTAGAAGTAACACCAGAACGGGACTTGTTCTTGACTTGGGGATATCTTTCCCCAGCTGATCTCTCTCTCTCTCTCTCTCTCTCTCTCAAACACATATACTCACGCACACTTCCTAATGGCTTGATTTTAATGCCTTCTTTTCAGCTATTTTTGCATGCATACAAGTATATTTTATTTCTTATTAAATATTAGCCATATATAAAACAAATTAAAATATCGACTTATTGATTGGTTTGGCTTACGGCATATCAACCTCAATGAGTTATTTAATGTCGGCAAAAATGTATTTCTGGTAATAATTTTCTCTTTAAAAATCTATTGCTGGTAATACTCTTTTTCTTCAAAAATTTATTGCTGGTATTAAAACATATTTTTACACTTTCATAGTGTTTTGACCCCAGTTTGGGGGTTAACTATTTGCCCATATTTGGGGCCGTAATAGGTGCTACCACGCCGGGTCAGGGTGGACCTGGGGACACTAGCAATTAAGAGGTGGTTCCGCGCCCCTCAAAACCTCCTGATCAGAGGCCTTGCTTTTGGACGTAGTTTATCGTCTTACCCAGGACGCGGATGTAATTAAGCATCTTACTCAGGATGATCACCTTGTTGAAATTTATTCTATTTCCTTTCACCTCTATAAGTAATGAAAACCTTTCGTTTACATGTGTAAATTTTGTTTGTCGTTGCTTTTAGTCCAACTAAGCGCAAATCCGCAACAACTTGGCAGCAATGTCTGAAATTGAGTATCTGTGGGTTTTTGGTAAGACGCTAGTCGAATAGAACTCAATAGTCACTTCACGCAACTCCTACCAAGGAAAAGAAATACGCATCTTTTACATGCACATATAAAGATATACAGAACGGCCATGTTTAAAGGTTCCCTATTGGCAGATAACAATATTTAGTAAGCTAGTCTAAGTGATTGTCCCTTAGTTTTAGAGAATCATTGACTGTAGAAAGGTGAAAACAAATTCCCATTCCCATTCGTAAGATGGTCGCAATCAAACTTTCCTTCCTCCATTCTCTCTCATTTGACCTTATGCTAAAATAAGCTAAGCGTATAGCGGGATACAGAAAATGATACGCTTTTATACATCAACAGACACACACGTAGATAAAATACACTCAAGTCTTCTAGCTGTGTCCCAATCGACTCGTTATTAATATTTATTTTAAAATTGTCCTTCGTGCGTATAACTAATCAAACCTGAACATACTCACAGCAGCAATGAATTCGATGTTTTTATTTATTGAACAAAATGAAGAGACAAATTCAAGTCAACTCATCAGCGTCATTTTTCATAGACACGCAATATGTTGTTCTATTGGTATCAGGATTTTACAAAATAATAAAACTTTGATCTTTTTTTTTTCAATTTTAACTACCATTTTTATTTATTTATTTTACAGTCTTGTTTTAATCTTATTTTTAAAACCACAGCGTTCTTGGTCTGACCGTTAAAATAATTGGTAATATGTCATACAAATAAAACAACATTCTCGTAATATATGGACGAGGGTTCAAGATTCGTAAGCAATTTTTTTATTCCTGTTACTTTAACTGTTGGTGGATATAATAATAATGCAATGAAAAAATAACAATCAATAGGGGAAACAAACCGTGTTGAAAATTAATTCAAATTATTACAACAACAAAAAAACAACTTAACAAAACTTGTTTGTAATTAATGAGGGACGTCGTATATAGTGTTAATAGGAATTTACCTTCAATAATTAACTTAATTTTTGTTTTTAAACATTTTTTTTATTCTTTCATTTTTATCATTCAGTCGGTGATCACATCGCTGGACTGTCGTGTCGATGTAAGGGAAGCAATTCGCTTTAATGATATTCCAAGGGAAATAAATAAAGTCGATTAAACACGATACAATCTATCTTTCGTCGCAATAATTAAGATACATTTTTCATATTAAAATAAGGTACAAATTCTAAATAAAAGACAAACATAGCGTATCGATCATATTGTAAGAGATGGCTGTTTGAAACTTGCAAAGATTTTCGATTTTGAACCACTTCCTCTCTTTTCGCATGACTGATATTTATTAAGATTAGCAACAGACCAAATGAAATAAAGATTGTGTTGTGCCAACCTTCAAGAGGAAGACGGGCTGCTTTCCTGGAAATAAATATTCCAAATTCTCTTTTTACCTGGAAACGAATATACGAAATCTGATCAGTGGGAAATACCGAATCTCAACCACAAAGCAAAACAACATAACGTGTTTTTACTAAGCTTCGTATGTGCGCTAATCGGAACGCTATTGAGGTTGAAGCAACTTTGTTAACCATAGGTTTCGGGTAGGCAGCTTTATTTTATTTTTTCGTAGAAACCAAAGATATTCGTAAAACGCATAGGCGTCTTCTTGTGTTCAGTTAACAAGTTTGTCAATTTGACGGATTATATTTGCGATCTTGTGGGAAAATTAAGCCCCACTTGATAAATAAATAACTTTTGGTTGAACGCTAAGAATATAAAAACCACGGACCAAGAAGGCAAAGCCAAGCATATCCCAACAAGTATATTATTTCTTCAAAACTAAATGTCTGTCAGATTGGAGAGTCTCCATTAAGAAAACCAAAGGAAGGCATAATTTGAAAAAGTGGGAACGTTATCCTCATTTTTTCATGAAAATAAGAAATTCAATGAAGACCATTTTGTAAGAATCCTTCAAAAAATAACGATACATGTCATGAAATAGCTGGAAAAGGAGTGATGGGAAAAAAGAAAATGTCATGATTTAATTAAGCAGCTCTTTTAAATTCACTTCCGCTTCAGTTATGTGCCATACGTGATACACGCTTAGGCGACTTTCGATACATGACTGACAGTGCAGATTTTTTTTCCCTGCAGTAGGTTGCCATTTCTTTCTGCGGTAGACCAGTTGCACATCCAGGACTATAGGACCCCAGTCAGTCCTGCTATTTACCCATAGCTGTAGGGTGGGGGGGAGAAGAAGAGGATTCATACTTTTCCCAAGGGTATTAGCACGTAAGTGAATGTAATGGATTCGACTGGAATTCGAACTCTGTTCTCTGATTCCTCAATCCGAGCCGCTATCCATTAAGAAAAATATTTACCCTAATCGATATTTTTACTGCATATATTTCAATATTTCAGAAAATCGAATGGACAACAATCAACCTTAAATTACGGTTTGTGGAGAAACTTAAGACAGAAGTAAATACGTGTGTTCTAATTTAGACTCAAGTGTCGCCATTTTTTAAAAATTAGGCTTATATTGAATGAATTATTAGGTCTGCTGCTATCAAGGTTGGTTCAAGGTTGGTTCAGTGTGTCGGAGGAGACAATTTTTCTCAACAGAATCTATCTTCCCCGTTTATACGTCTATCATTTGCTCCTACTTTGTATATTGCTGCCACTCTGATCTGGTGTTTCTGTTATGTATTTAGAGATTATTGATAAAATACAAAGAAGAATATGAAATATTATTGATCCTGAGCTGGCATCTCAGCTTCAGTTGCTTTCCTACCGTCGTAATGTAGCTTCCCTTTGCCTTTTCTATAAATATTTTCATGGTAATTGTTCTGATGAGCTTTTCGGTTTGGTATCTAGACTTTATGAATTTTAGACTGACTGCAAGCGCCTATCATTTTACAGTTGAAATGTCTCGATATAACCGTGAGTTCTATGCTAACAGTTTCTTTTCTCACACCTTTTACTAATGGAATTCTGTCCCAGATTCTTGCTTTCCATTTCAACTTTGATCTTCAAAAAAAAAAAGGAAATGCAATGTTAATCCTTATCTTTTGGTTTTTTAATTCCTGTTCTTTTCTTGTTCTCTCTCCGAATGAAAATGTTTTCTTTTTTCTCATATTCTCTCACCCCCAACTAAACCCACTTACATCTTCGTGGCTTTATTTCCTTGCTTGGGCTGAGATGATTAAAAAAAAAGGTTATGAACATATGATAAATAAACATTTTTTTCACATTAAAATTACGTCTAAATAATGAAAAAAATTATTTCTAATAAAAAATATATTACAATTTGTAATATGTTAACATTATTGTTTTAAAAATAAACTCTGTAAGTTAATGATTTTAGATGAAGGCAAGGGTATGGTTTTAGTTTGAACTTGAAAAACACCTAATCTGAAGGAGAAAGAAATATGGGAAGCCAATTTCCATATTTTTTATGTAACCCCCGAGAAAAGGGGTTTACGACGGTGTAGCTAGTTACAAATAACATCTTTCATTGATTTCCTTAAGCTTAAATTACTACAAAACAAAAAAAGCATTAAACTGAACACTCGAGTCATGATCGAGGTTTTCATATGGATGTCATGCATGGCGCAAAACTCTTTAGAAATATTTAAACTATCATCTGTATACAACCGATCAATGATTAAAATGTCTTTGAGTGAAGCCTGTGGGTCTTGACAAAAATTATCCTTCTTCAAACATTGTGAACTGGTGCTACAGAACCACAAACAAAGAATTGTAACAAATAACAGAAACGACATCACTTGAGAACTTTCAACAGCAGCAACAACTAAAATGGATAGCAAATGTAATTAAAAAAAATAATGACATAATCAAGATGTTGACTTTCCACTAAATTCAAAAAAGCTAGGAAAGTGATGTAATGAATATGCATGCACCTGCCCCCCCCCACACACACACAGTAATATGATTGGCTGGTGTCAGACATAAATACAGACTGATGTGGAGGTACATGAAGGAAGCCTATTGCCTACCACTACGACGAGGACCAGTCCATTTCGGTTACCTGCTAGATTGTCCTACTCGGTTACAGTAGTCCAAAACCACTTTGCTACTTCGAACAAAGATATCCCTTTCCGAGACATATCAGAAGGATAGCCAATCAGTACTGAAAAGAACGATAATGGCTAATGGACTTGAGTAACTTATTTTCCTGAAAAATTGATTTAAGAGAAAGATTTTATAAACCGACAGTAGAATTGGCGGCTCGGTCAATGAATGCCGAATGTTTCCTTATAAGGAAACGGCTAATATTACCATTACCGTTATTATTAAACAAAAATAGCAAGCAAAGTAGCGAACTCAGTTCTCCTTTTGTCAGACCAAGCTAAACTTCAGTCTTATGAACAGGATTAGAGGCATATCCCTTTGTTTCCTGTTTAGGATTGGGTTTCCGGTTCCTTCTAAAATCGACTTTAACACTATACTTTTAACGCCTCCACCTAAACTCTGAATTTTTATTCACTAACTAAATCTTAAACTCTTCAAGTTTAGAATTAGTTGTTATCTTTCCTGCATAGCCCCAAGAACTTCACTTCTTGTCCTTTCTTATGCTAACACCACGCAATAATCCTCTACCTTGAGTGACTCTCGAGCTTTGTATTGAGTGAACATTAGTAAAAAAAATATCAAAAATACCTACATCATGTCGCAAGTTACTCTAGATAATTTGGTTATAGATATTTCTTAAAAAGAAATGTTTTATTGGCTCAAATAATCTTGACAGAAACAAGACGAAAAAAAAGGAATTCGTCAGGTCTTGAGATTTCAGCGTCTAACCCCCCCTTTTCTTTCTTTCTTTCTAACGCCTATCATTCTAAATAGGAAAGCTGCATTGAAGAACTTCCAACCAAATATCACTGAATGAAGCCAATGCGTTCGCCTTTGCATTCATCGTACGCATTTAGTAGAAACATCTACAATAAAATGGTGAAACTGCTTTTGTATTCGCAGTCAAATGACCTTACATTTTAAGTTATTACTGAACAGTGGAAATTTGTATGTATCAAAAGCAAAGTATTTTCAAACATTTAATTCCACACATTTGTCATTATTGGTATTTTTAATCAAATCTTTGGACGATATGTTCTTTAAGATGAAGATATTAATCCGGAATGTTCGGAATGACGACAAAATTGTTTTCTTTCAGAGTCAAGAGTCAGTTAAGAAGAAGGTATCTGCGGCCATGATAATTTTAAAAAAGATAGACAATAAGAGATATTTATATATTTAGGTAGCAATTCTTCGTTTATGCATGTTTCATTAAAAATGACAGACAAGGTACTACGGTTAAGCTTTTAATTTAATTTTTCTTGTGTTCGAACAAGAGCTTTCTTTTCTGGACAAAGAGTGTGTAAAAACTGTCCAAATGTTTTATAGTTCCGAGCGCTTTCGGCTATACCTTTAGCCATTATCAAGGATGATTCGATTTTTCAGCTTAATTGAGTGTGTGTATTATGTGTATGTTTTAGTGAAGAAGAAGAAGAAGAAGAAGAAGAAGAAGGGTGTATTCTTTAAAACCAGAAACCGGTAGTTTTGAGAGTAATGAATGTGAAGTGGTCTCACGATTCTACAGCCGTTAGAAACCATTAATTGCGACAGTCTCAAAAACGGCATCATTCCTGTTTCTCTTCAATATTGGAGCCTTTTAACTTGACAGAAAAATATTTCTAGCTTCCATGAATTAAAGACACAAATAATTCTTTAAGTTCCCAAAGCTCTTTTTTAAAAATTTACTTCAAAGTTTTAGTTTTCCTCAGATCTCGGTACGAACAGAAAATTTCTTCTTTCTTCGTTTTAATAACAAATTATATTTTATGATTCATTGTCTGTCATCCGCAATTATTTTACGGCATTTAAAAGAAAGAAAAAAAAAGTTCTTTGTATTATAACGCGTGGGCGCGTGGTTAGGGTGACGGTTATCAGTGATGAAAACAGAAACGGCGAAGAATTCAAGTTTTGCCTTAGTTCTTTCTTTCTTTCTTTCTTTCTTTCTTTCTTTCTTTTTTAATCATTTCACCCCATACAAGGCAGTAAAGCAACTTAACCATAAGGGTTTACTAAATGTGAAATATTATTAAGGAGCGAGAACAATAGAAGAGTAATCAATAGGAGTGTAGATATCGATTAACATTTCATTTAAATTTTTGAAGATTGAAGTTAGTTGGAAAGCATGAAATCGGAAGTTCACAAGCGAGAAAAGAAACTGTTAGCATAGAACTTATGCTTACATCTAGACAATTCAACTGTGAATTGATGAGACCTAGCCGCCAATCTAGTACTGTGCTTACATTCATAAAGTCTAGGTATCATAGCGAAGAGTTCATTTGAACAATTACCATAAGATTATTTATAGAAGCTATAGAAGGTACAGGGAAGCTATATTACGGTGGTTGGAAAGTGACTGAAGCCGATGCATTCACTTTCACACTAATGCCATTGAGAATGACATGTATCTATTTTCCCACTCCGCATTTACGGGCTAAATAGCAGAATAGTCTGGGCTCTCTAACCTAGGATGACATTCAATTCAGAAGTGGGATAACTTTGAACTAAAAACAGGAAACAGTGAGTCAATCTGATATTGTATGCCAAGAAGTCCTGGTAATTCACAGACAATAAAGAAAATGAATGTGTTTAGGATCGCCCACATCCTAAAGGGGTCATGGCAAGTTAAAAAATATTTCTACACAATACAGTGACCAACATTTTTATTTTCATTAAAATCTCTCCTAAATAGTAAAGATTTATCCAACATTATAGAAAGTGTATTTAAATAACGCATTCCTTACCACAAACCTGCTGGTGTCGCACATTGATGTTAATAATGGAAATTCTTGAGGCAATGTGCCAACCAGACTCATCACATCTCAAGAATATTCTGGAGAATCCCCGAAGAGATTGCTTTTCAATCAACTCCAATCTTCAAAAGTTTAAATGCAATTTCAATAGTTATCTTCTGTCTCTTTAATTCCTATTTTTTTTTATTGTTCTTTCGCCTTAATGTTTTTTTTCTCTGATTATTCCACACTCAGCAAGTTCATCTTAGTGGCGTTATCGCCTTTCTTGGTTGAAATGATTTTTAGAAAAGAAGTAAATGATCGCAGTTTTCTACAATCTTGGTCTCAATTACAATTTTCCCTAAGCACTCTTTCAATTTTCTCGTAGTGTTCCATGACAAGGAATAATTCAACACCCATAGCTTTTTCAACTTCTTAGCAGGATCCTGGTATTTTTCAATTTTTTCAGTTTCTTTGGAGTCCACTTTATCGTATGGAACAACAAAATGAATAGTTTGACACATAGTAATTTCTATCACAATAGGCTAGAGTCCCCGTGTTTATTAATTAAAGAATAAAAGGTGTAAATACTAAACAAAAATGGTCAAAAATGACTTCGATGTCATGAAAAAAATGTTATTAGAAATTACTGTAATTTTAACAGGTTTTCTCACATCAACGAATTAATCACACCCCATGGATTGCCATCAAACATCTTGGGGGCAAAAATATTTAATAAAACAGAAAAAAAATCACTTTTAAGTCAGGTTAAAGGTTTATTTTTGAATTCAATTGATTGGTTCCTAGCAAATGGATTATATATTCTTGGTGACACCCTCTTCCTAAAAAAGCATTTTAAATAATTTAAAGGTCTTCTTTGAAGTTAAATTTTGGTTTATCTGAAATATAAATGCCTAAATAAAGCTAAAATAAAAAAGAACAATAAATTCACGACTGTAAATAAATTTTTTTATACATTTTTAAAACATTAGTACGGTCATTCATCACTAATCGATTCATCGAATCTTTATTATAGATGAAACATAAAAATAACAAATTTAAAAATCTTTTTAAAAATCCAAAACTTGATCTACGAATTGTTTCAAAGTAAATTAGTAAATTTAAGGATTAATTGAATTTTGTAAAAGTAACATTTGATTAAAACGTAGAGAAAATAACGTTTATTAACGGTCATAGGTCAATAACATCAGTCCTCTACTATCACCCCCCCAAAGGGTGCGTAAAATTTAAGAAAATAAAATGGATCAAAAATGTTACAATCTATGAATTAGCATTGTTTATGCTTAAAAATGATTTCTCTTTAAGCTTATAAAACCAATAGTTTAAGAATATTTTTTATTCTATACGCTTTTGTGAAACTTAATCGAATTAATTTTATTTATTTTTTTTTCTATTTGTTATGAATACATTCAAACGGGTGGGCAGGATCGTCACATCAGTGGCGTTATGACTTGGAGTCATGACAAGTTTCGGGTCTTTCAACATCATACTTGTTCACCCAAGGGACCTTTCTTTCTTTTTATGTGCCATGTCATTTCAGGACGTAGGCGATCATGGCTCTCCACCTCCCTCTATCCTTTGCAGCTCTCAGCAAGTTTCTTCCCTCTGCTTCCCCATCCAGACCACGTTCTGTCATCCACCTGATCATGCTCGCCAACTGTGTCACGCGCTACTTTAACATGTCTCCTTTTCCATCTATTCGACCCGTGAGTATCCGATTCTCCAGACCCTCCTTCCTCAATATGTGTCCCAGAACCTTCAGCTGCCTCTTTCTGATGTTAAGTATAAGCCTCCTCCTTGTTTGCAACCTCTCTAAGGACTCATCATTGCTCACATGCTTGGACCATGATATCCTTTGAATTCTTCTGTAGAACCACATCTCCGTCGCGTCGAGTCTCTTCTTCGTCTTTGAGGAAATCGTCCAACATTCGCTGTCTTAAAGAAAGACAGATGTCACGCAACAGCTCGGTATTTTTTTCTTCGTTACCAAAGAAACCCTCCTGTCTCGCAATACTCTGCCCAGTTTTTGGAATGTGTCCTTGACCATCCCAATACGTCTATGGATCTCAGTGTCGCACTTATTGTGCTCTGTTAAGACACTTCCCAGATATTTAAACTTCCACATCTGTTTGATTCTAGTGTTCGACCAAATCGCATTTCAGGCTCTTCCTCTTGCAGATGACCATGCCTTCCGTCTTCTAGTTTATGCTTAGTCCTTTCTTCTCACTCTCTGTCGCTACCTCCTGTACGAGATTTTGTAATTTCTTTTCCGTGTCTGCTATCAGTACTGTGTCATTTGCGTATACTATGCTGTTAAGGTTGTGGTCGCGAATGCTAAATCCCGGTTGGGTTTCCAATTCTTCCAGAATTTTCTCGCTGTATAAGTTGAACAGGTCTGGTGAGAAGACGCATCCTTGCCTTACGCCCCTTTCTATTTTTGTATATTCGCTGAACTCGTTCCCTATGCGTATGCATGCTGTTTGCTGCCAGTATAGATTCTTGATTATTCTGATATTCCTCCTGAATATATCAAGGTTGTTGAGCAGTTCCATCAGATCCTTGTGACATACTTTGTCGAAGGTCTTTGCGTAGTCTATGAAACATAGGTCTGAAACAATACCTATTCCGGCAGGCGATCCTGAAGCATTGATTTTCCAAGCGTAGCTTAGATGTGGCACAAGGCCGAAAGTAAGAGGCACTGAGTGAGGATTGAACTCACTACTCAGTCGTAATTGTTCTAGCGAGACAAGCTTGCTAACAATTACGCCAACTCGAGGTGCCCTCCAAGCATTCACCAAGCATACAACAACGGACATATATATAACTGCTACTTCTGATCTTGAAATAGCAAGCGACCAATCAGAAACGCACTATTTTCTCCTCAGCTAAAATGAGAACAAACTGAATGCACATCTTTTCCTTCTTAAATCCTTCCTCTCCATACTCCCATTTTCCTCTCCTTCCCTCTTATCCTCCTCCTCAACTTCCCTTCCATCCCTCTCCCCTCCCTGGTAGTATGAAAAAGAAATTATTTAAAAATGACTTAAATGATACTTTTGAGTTTAATTCAATGCTTTTATTTTATTTAGCTGTTTGATATCAGAAAATTGCATCCCATCATGTCTTTTTGAATTATTTTGATTTTAAAATATATTAAATTAAAAGAAGTGTTACAAAAAAGGCAGACCATTGATAAAGACTTATAGACTCTGTTAATTGATTGCAGTTACAAAATTATTTCCTTTTTGAATTTCCGTGCGAAAAATAAATTTATAAAATGTTAATGTATAAAGTTATAAAAATGAAAAATAAAATAAAAATCTTTTAAAAATTTTATCACTCGAAAATGGCATAGATTTTTTGATTCTTCAAGCATATCCTTATTTATTAAAAAAAACTCTTGTTACGAACAGCAAAGGAATGAATTTCAAAATGGCGCTAAAAATTTTCAAGTAAATTTTTATTAAATATTCAATATAGATTTTTTCTTGTGAAATCTGAAAAGAGATAATATGTAATTATAATATTAAATTTTGTAAGCAATATCTCTAAGAAATTATTTTTTGAGATTTATTGAATTATTTTTGGTAAATTTCGCGCCGAATTTTCAGTATGTTTACACTTGATATTGCATAATTGTTTTACTGAAATAACTTCTTCAGGGATTTTTCTTGATATAACTGTAAAAACAATTTGCAAATACCGCCCCTCGCTCCCTCCTAATTTAAAAGTACGCACAAGTTATCAAAAAATGGATGTTGAAACTGACTCCCCAAAATATTTCCACAAGTATTTCTCTTAGCCTATTTGGTAAATGTATTCATTAATCGATAAGTACTGAAAATCTTGTTTAAATCGAATAATTCCATGATTTTTGGCAAAGGCTTAAATACAGAAGTAGCGTTTTTTACTTTTTTGATTTTTGCTTTTTGCTATCATTTCATAAAAACGCATCTATTTTGCTGTACTTAATTCTGTACTCCACAACGTCCTTAAGTGCCGTGTGTCCCTTCTGAAGATAAGTGCATATCGTTTGAAACAGTTTCTGTTTTCTTTTAATATCTAGAAGCTAGAAGGAGAAGAAAAAGAATTAGTGTGAAGTGCACATAAAAGCCCCAACTACAACTGACCCAATGCACCTCCAATAATAATAATAATAATAATACCCAGACCCAGTTACACAGGTAGGACCTGTAACAGTTTTATGGAACTTTACAATACACACAAATAGAACAAGTAAAACTAATCGCCTGACATCGTAATTAGAGACTGAAAAGACAAAATGTGCCTTCTTGACATGTCAATCCTTGCAGATTGTAATGTGCCCTTGAAGATCTTCAAAAACTATTAAGATACAAGAATCTTGTAATGGAAATCTAAAAAATATGCCACATGAGGAAATCAATAATTCAAGTTGTAGCTGAAGCCCTCGGTTTGATTGGAAACTGTTCCAATAGACCCATTCAAGGGATCACTGGTAACTGGTGCCTTAAAGAAATACAAAAAAATTGTAAAATGTGTGTGATCTTAGGTTGTCTATTTTTTGTTTTTTTAAAATATGTTCAGTGGAAAATGTTATGATGTCATTTCTGACCTTAGCTCTCTGGTTGGGACCCTGAAGTGAGTGCACAACACAAATCAGAGAAAATAATAAAATAATAAGGATAATTCCGCATCTTCCATATAAAGAAATATTCATTTTTTTTTTTCATTCTTCTTTGAAACATACTTGAAATACATGCGATCTACAGTGTAGAATTTATAAAAAGAAATATTTTTACAGTGCAAATCATTTGACCAACTGTTGAGAGTTTAATAAATAAATCTTAAAAGTTAATCTTCGGATTGCCATTTTATTTATTTATTTTATTTTATTTATTTTTGTTAAAAGATTTTCACTCATTTCTGCCTTTTCCTGTTTCAGTCAAACTTCAAATTTCAGTTCAAACTTTAATCTGATGGAACATTTTGACACTTAAAGAAAAAATAAATTCTATTTGCATAAATAAAAAAAAGTTTCCTTTGCCATAAAATATTTGATAAAATTAATTTCACTGCATAAAAAACACTGTAATTGATTTTTGATGAGACAGAAATAAAATGTGTTTTTTAACAAATCGGTATTAAAAGAGAACTGGTCTGTTATCGTGATATCTGTCCTCCAATATGGCTGCGAATGCTGGACAATCTCCTAAAAGATGAAAAAGAGACTTGAAGCAACAGAAATCTGGTCCTACAGAAAGATGCTGAGTATACCATGGACTGAACATGGAAGCAACAAGGTTTTGGAGAAAATGGAAACAAAAATGAAACTTACACTCAACATGAGGAAGGGGCGGTTGAAATTTCTTGGGCAAGTAATGAGGAAAGAGGGCTTGGAAAATTTGATACTCACAGGACAGATTTAAGGAAAGCGGGACATATGAAAGCAGCGCGTAACATACTTGATGGGATTGAGCAAATGGATGGTAGAACAAGGTTGAAGAGAAATAACAAAAAGATAAAACTTTTTAAAGGACAGGAAGATGTGGAGGACAATGATCATCTACGCCCTGAAGTGACATGGCACATAAAAGGAGATTTGTGAATTATCATTATTATTTGGCCTAATACATTACAGATCACAAATATATGGGACCTGGAAAGGGAATATATGATAACATATAAGCAACAATCCGAGCGACAAGTACGCTGACCATTGCTAAAAGTTGGGACTCTCATGAATTGTTTATTTTTCAACGGGATTAATAAATATGTCAATTTACAAATACAAACAGAATTCCCACCAGCTTCGTTATCCGTTTGGTGTTCATTACTCATATATTTCTATTTTCTTAATGAGAAAAAAATTGCTTTATATTTCCACAATAAAAATTGGTGTCTAAACTGCACTGGGGTCCTTCAGTTCCAAAGGTGTCATGTTTCAAAATATATATTGTTGACTAAACTGAATTTGTGTCCTTCAATTTCAAGGGTGTCTTTCTGCAAAATACAAATTGGTGTCTACACTGCACTGCTGTCCTTCAATTCCAAGGTTGTCTTTTTTCACAATACAAATTGTTGTCTAAACTGCAATGGTGTCCTTCCGTTTCAAGGGTGTCTTTTTTCCCAATACAAATTGTTCTCTAAACTTCACAGGTGTCCTTCAGTTCCAAGGGTGTCATTTTTCACAATACAAATTCGTGTCTAAACTGCACTGGTGTCCTTCCGTACCAAGGGTGACTTTTTTCACAATACAAATAGGTGTCTAAACTGCACTGGTGTCCTTCAGTTCCAAGGGTGTCTTTTTTCACAATACAAATTGATGTCTAAACTGCACTGGTGTCTTTCATTTACAAAGGTGTCATGTTTCAAAATATATATTGTGGTCTAAACTGAACTTGTCTTTTTCAATTTCATCGGCGTATTTTTTCAAAATACAAATTGGTGTCTAAGGTGCACTGGTGTCCTGTCGTTTCAAGGGTGTCTTTTTTGCCAATATAAATAGGTGTCTAAACTGCACCAGTGCCCTTCCTTTCCAAGGGTGTCTTTTTTCACAATACAAATTGGTGTCTAAACTTAAATGGTGTCCTTCAATTTCAAGGATGTCATTTTGCCCAATACAAATTCATGTGTAAAATGCACTAGAGTCCTTCAATTCCGAGAGTGTCTTTCTTCGCAATACAAATTGGTGTCTAAAATGCACTAGTGTCCTTCCGACCCTAGGGTGTCTTTTTTCACAATACAAATTGGTGTCTAAACTGCACTAGTGTCCTTCCGATCCAAGGGTGTCTTTTTTCACAATACAAATTGGTGTCTAAACTGCACTAGTGTTCTTCCGATCCAAGGGTGTCATTTTTCACAATACAAATTGGTGTCTAAACTGCACTAGTGTCCTTTTGATCCAAGGGTGTCTTTTTTTGCAATACAAATTGGTGTCTAAACTGCACTAGTGTCCTTCCGATCCAAGGGTGTCTCTTTTCACAATACAAATTGGTGTCTAAACTGCACTAGTGTTCCTTTGATTCAAGGGTGTCTTTTTTGCAATACAAATTGGTGTCTAAACTGCACTAGTCTCCTTCCGATCCAAGGGTGTCTTTTCACAATCCAAATTGGTGTCTAAACTGCACTAGTTTTTCCGATCTATACAATACAAATTGGTGTTTAAACTGCACTAGTGTCCTTCCGATCCAAGTCCTTCCGCATCCTCCGATCCAAAGTCTTTTTTCAATAATACAAATTGGTGTCTAAACTGCACTAGTGTCCTTCCGATCCAAGGGTGTCTCTTTTCACAATACAAATTGGTGTCTAAACTGCACTAGTGTCCTTTTGATCCAAGGGTGTCTTTTTTTGCAATACAAATTGGTGTCTAAACTGCACTAGTCTCCTTCCGATCCAAGGGTGTCTCTTTTCACAATACAAATTGGTGTCTAAACTGGACTAGTGTCCTTCCGATCCAAGGGTGTCTTTTTTCACAATACAAATTAGTGTCTGAATCCCACTGCTATCCTTCCGTTCCAAGGGTGTCTTTTTTAAAGTACAGTGTTTTTTCCGTTAAAGTATGTATTGGTGTCTAAACTGCGCTGGTCTCCTTCCGTTCCAAGGGTGTGTTTTTTCAGAATACAAATTGGTGTCTGTGTCATTCCGTTCTAAAGGTGTCTTTTTTCACAATACATATTTTGTCTAAACTGCACTAGTGTCCTTCCGTTCTAAGGGTTTTTCACAATACAAATTGGTGTTTAAACTGCTCTGTTGTCTTTCCGTCCCAATGGTATTTTTTTTTTACAATACAAATTGGTGTCTAAACTGCACTGGTGTCCTTCTTTTGCAAAGATGTCACAAAAGTCGTATTGTAATAATATCAAATACTTAATAAATAACCAGCATGCGAAGATTTAAAACGGCACACGAAACAGAATTCACACACACACACACACACACACACACACACACACACACATATATATATATATATATATATATATATATATATATATATATATATATATATATCGCGCAGAACTCTTCATTGCCAATTCAAAAAGACATTCGGATTACTAACACAAAAACAGAGAATGTCTCATATCGAGAATATTTAACATTGAAAAACATAAGAAAAAAATTAATTATTTTTAATATGTGGAAATCTCCGCTTTAACCTGAAGACGGTCACGACACCAGAAGCACGTGTAGTAAAATTATGGAAAATAAAGCCTAATATTTTTTTCTAAAAAAAACACATTACAGCCAGAAACGTTTGCGGCACCTCTCTTCTGTTCTTTTTAATATATATATTTATATATATATAATCGAAGTGTAAGGTAGGTTAATTCCAATGTGAAAATTATATTTGAAAAGGTGCTCAATACATAGTACAGCTTAATAACATGTTATAAACTGCTGCATAAATGCAATGAAGTTTCCGCACTCTAGGTTCTTCTTCAGGCGATGAAAAAGCACCCATACTGCTCGAACATGATTGCATTTATGTTGCTGTTTATAACATCTTTTTATAATTGTTAACAAATAATATAATATATATATATATATATATATATATATATATATATATATATATATATATATATATATATATATATATATATATTTGTGTGTGTGTGTGTGTGTGTGTGTGTGTGTGTGTGTGTGTGTAACGAAACGGCTGACTTCAGGAAAAGCTGCTAAAAATAACGCTAAATGAGGATTAAAAAATTGCGGATGTAATAGAAGTCAAGTCACGATGTATAAAGTTGAATGTTTAACCAGTTCCTGGTGTTTTGAACAAATTCAAAAATATTGGATTTGTAAAACTAAAACAAATAAAATTTTTGTAAACCTAAAAGCAGATATATGTGAAACTTTGCAATAGCTGCTAGTCAGTCAACTGAAGAAAATGTCAGCTTGCCTATACAAATCTATGTGAAGTGAGTCCATTTACTCAAAGAGATAAGATAAGTGGTTAAAGAGCTAAAGACTGAATCGACACGTCAGCTTTTCTAACTTAATATAGGCTTATGCTTCCTTTCTGCCAATAAATTGCGAGTAATGACATTTAGTAAAATGTATGAACTTTATTTATATTAGAATTATGTCCACTAGAAGAATATTTTAAATACTGACACAAAAAAAAACAACTTCCTCGCGTCTTTATATAGAAAACTTTGTTGTAAAAAAACATGTAAATTACAATTTGAAATTGTCTTCCATTGATTGGAAGTTTATTTCCCATATTGTGATCATGACTAATCGGTGATATTAAACCACAAATGAAAATAAGGGCAGACATTTATAAAAACGAAAAAACGGATAAACAAACTCACTCGCAATTTGAACGAAAATAAAAATAATATCGATAAAATCTTTTGTGTAGCAAATTGATTTTAATTAAAGAAATACAAACGAAAAGCTGACGAAGATGATGTCAAAGTTCTTTTGCGTTTCTTTAAATTAAAGGTTAATGTGATAATTAAAACAGATGCCTTCGATGACGATTTGCTACAGTAGCGACAACAGTTCTAAAGAAAAATACCGGCCATTCTAAACGCGTGTTTTCGATGTAAACCATTTTTATCAATGCTGAATATTGCATTTTCCTAAAAAATAGATCAATACTCCATATTTACAAAGGATGTTAAACACCATTACTTACATAATACAACTATTTTGGTCATTTCGACGTGTTATAATGGTTAGCAAGCTTTTCTCCCTAGATTAATTACAATTGAGAAGTGAGTTCCATTCGCACTGGGTGCCACATACATTCGGCATTGCTACGCTTAGAAAATCATCAAGATACAATTATTATTACTTCGGTCCTTTTTTTAATTGTCCACACATGAGAATTGCCGAAATTAATTTTTAAAATTCATCGGATTACTATTATCGGCTGAGCGCGACTGCAGACCCACACTTAATTTTAAGTTGCAAATGAATCTAGAATTTTCTTTATTGTGCTAGCTAGAAGATTTTAACGTTATTGTGCTAACAAAAATCTTGCTATGACCTACTGTTTTTGCTACTTTGCGGTAACAAACGTAATAAGAAATCGATTCCTTCTAATGTAAAAGAAAATATTATTAAAAATATACCACCAAGGTTGATGAATTAGAGTGCAGATGGGTAAATAATTCCTTCCCTCTCTTATATTGAAATCTAGGTGAATCTATTCTATAATTAATATAGTAAATATATTTAATATTATTTCCCACCATTCACATATATATATATATATATATATATATATATATATAAAAATATATATATATATAAATTTTAAAAAATATACTTCTCAGAATTACCACCTTCTTAAATATAGTATTTACTATTTTAGATGTGGGCACAAAAATTTCCCTCTCAGTAAAATCGACCATGTAATCGTTTTAACGAGACAAGCTTGCTAACCATTACACACTCTTCTATGTCAACATATATAAATTTAATACTGCCCGTCAAAAGTGTAAACTTTAAATTCATTTTTCGTTTCACTTTTGAAAGTGAAGTCTGAAGATCCAGAGAAAAATAAAATTTTCTGGTGAAATAAATTATAACAAATGGAGCCTTAAAGTGGTCTGTTTTTCTTTAAATTGAATTATTCGCTCTGGCTTAACATTGAGCTCTCAGGATTTCATACTCCTTTGGATTATCCATACGGATTACCAAGATTTTCGTTACTTTATATATATATATATATATATATATATATATATATATATATATATATATATATATATATATATTTGCAAGAAAGGCAACAAACCAACTAACATCATGGGGAAGGGCTACTGAGTGTAAAAAATATAAGTAAAAAAGAAAAAAATATTTAGGAAAGAGGACAATAAAAGAACAGGAATTAAGAAGACAGAAGATAACAATTGACATCAGACTTAATTTTTTGAAAATCAAAGTTGTCTGGAAAGCTAGAAGCCAGAAGAGAGTTCAACATGTGAGAAGTGCGATAGAAGAAGCTGTTAGCATAGAACTTACGGTTACACCTAGTCATTTTAATTGCAATATGATGAGACCTTGCAGTTAATATAGTACTGCACTTAAATTTATAGTGTAGGTAGCATAGAGGAAAGTAATATTTATTTAGAAAATACAAAAGTGAGGCACAAGGCCAAAATGGGGATAGGGGAAGGCTGGTCATAAATGTGTCATAATTAAACTTAGCTAGCAACGATTACTGACCCAAACATACTACAGTATTCATTACACCAACAACAACACATTCTTACTTACCATTCTTATTACAGCCACCATAATACCACAAAATCTCTATGAAATCCTAACTAGTTCCTATATTTACAATTTGTTTGTGGGGGTTGGGGGAATAAAAATACAATAGAAGAAATAAAGATAAAAAAAAATGCGATATAACTAACTGTTAGCATAGAACTTACGGTTGCATCTAACTATTTCAACTATGTTGGGACCATGCTAGGAATCTTGTACTGTGCTTAAATTCATAAAGTCTAGGTTTCCACAGGGGGGAATTCACCCAAACAATTACCATGAAAGTATTTATAGAAAAGGTATAGGAAAGCTACTTTATGGCCGTGGGTAAGTGACTGAAGCCGATATGCCAGGTCAGGGATAATAACATTGCAGATTCTTCTTTGGATTTTATCAAGGATCTCTAAATATATAGCAGGAGCACTAGACCATATATGGCAGCAATATTCTAAGCATAAGCGAATGATAGACTTGTAAATATGTAAGATAGATTCGACTGAGAAATTATTCAGAAGCCGTGGTCCGATTTGAAAGTAAAAAATGTTATTCTCCATCATTACAATATATTTTAGAAAAGCTCTTCAACAAAATTTCTTGTGTCAACGATGAGAAAATATAAAGTATTTTTTATCATCCTTAAGCTTGTTCACTACATAATCTTTCCAAATTAGTCGATAAAACAATGATAGAAAAGTACCAGTTAAGTTCTGCAATTAGGTGTCTATGCTGATGACACTATTTACTCCTGTCTTATAATGATTCTGATTGGCTCGATAAAATCAAAATGGCAGCTGATCTCGAACATGGCCTCCAAGCTGTTGTTAACTGTAGTAAGAATTGGCTTATTGATGTTAACGCCCTCCTAAGCAAAACTGCTCCTCTTTATTTCTCTGTGAGAACTTTTGTTGCCTTTCATCGATATGGCTGATGCTAACCTTTTGAAAAGGAATTCTTGTATCTGGAAAAATCATTGTTATTTTCAAGAAATTGTTAATGCAATATTCACTAGCAAAAAAAAGGAATTATTCTTAAAACCCAAAATAGGTTTCGGCCTTAAATAAACCCCAAAGGGTTGATAAGCGCTAAAAAACAAATCAATCAATCGAACTTCCTTGCAAATTTTACTTTCTTATTACTTTTCTAAGTAGGTTAGTTTAACTTTTATAGTCCTGGTTATGATGATAAACCCCACCAAGCAGCAAGGTCTCTGATCGGGAGATTGGAGGTTTTCAAGAGAGTAAGCCACCCTCTTAATTGCTGTTTTTTCCCAGGTCCAACCTGACCCAGATTTTATATAAAAAAATCTACCAACAATATCTAGTTAAATGACCAACAATGCATTTTTAAAGCAAAATGACCAACAATACATTTTATAGCAAAATGACCAACAATACATTTTATAGCAAAATGACCAACAATACATTTTATCTGCAGTTGAAGGCATACAAATAATATTTAGATTTCGACATTAAATAACCCATAGAGGTTGATATGCCACAAAACAAAATCAACAAACGAACTAGTTTAACATTTGAAGTTTTTTCAGGTTCAATTTTTACTGAATTTGATTTGTGCTTTTATATTTTAACACTCCTAGTGATATGATCACTACAGGTACCTATACTTCCTCGCTACTCTATGGCACTCTACAGCTATAGCGTCATAATATATCTGACCGTGTAGCAGTGTCAAAGATTGACTAGGCATCAGCATTTGGTCAAACAAGGGAAATAGTTTTCCATATAATCAAATTTATTATTTATATTACTTTTAAGGAGAGTGTAAGAATATTAGTCTTGTACAAACGTAAAGTGAATTAACAGTTGAAAATGTTTGATCCATTTACAAGCCGTTCAGATGACAGATGTTAGCAAAAATATCCTGACTCAGTTCAGCAAGTTTTTTTAAATCTTTTGATAACAGGAAAATTTTAACGATCAAGAGTGAAACTAAACTGGAAGTTTTCATTTAAAGATCAACTTCCCTTGTTCTATCAGTATTGATCTTTAAGCATTCTTATAAAATGTTTAATTTTCTGCTCGCATTTCACTAGGCCCTATTTGATTCGAAAGGGGAGGAACATTACGTAATCATTGACCAATCAAAGAGATTTGAATAAGTCATCCCGAACACACCCACACACTCACGGACAATAAAAACGATGTCGTGTGGAGGATCAGCGAGAGAGATGTTTGCTGTTGAAGCAGGTGTATACAGGTGCTTCTGCTCGGGATGAGTATCCAGTTCAGCTTATTTCTATTACATTTTATTAATATGTTGTATATATGATTTGTAATAAACACCTTTACATTTTTTATCAAATACCTCTCCAGTTTCTGTAGTGCACAGGCAGCCAGCACTACCTGCGAATGTTACATGTGACCACATTATGGCGAGAGTCAACTCTTTTGTTGAGAGATGTGGACGCCTAGTACATTTGTCCCACAAACAATATTTGTCAAACTCATGTGAGTCCGGGTAAAAATAGTCATAAAGTTTGGATTTTAAACAACCAATGAATGCATGTATTAACAAAAATAAATTACAACCATGTGTACCCAGTTGAAAGGAAAGGAAAATACATTAAAAACTTAGCTATTGAGGATGTGTTTGTTTGTGTGGGTGATACTCGTGTGTGTGATGCACACGTGGGTGTGTATGTGAGAGTTCAGTTGTCAGTGGACCAAGGAAACGAACGTAAGCCAGCGGGGATGCTTTCACATACGATCTGCTACATCTTGGAGCAAGAGAAAAAAAAAAGGAAAGAAATGTCTGTCTTTTTATAGATTTAAACTTAACGTGCGTTTATCGAAGCCAAGTGGGTTAAACAGCAACCTCACGTTTGTGTTACTGATAACTCCACAAATCTTTCATCGCAACTTGGACAAAAAAAAAGTGTTGACGGAGCGTTGAAGTGAACGGAGAATAGCCCCACCTTGCCAAATATCACATTCGTTGCAGTTAAAGACATAGACCAATATGATTAAGTCAGTTATGTGCCATGCGTGATACATACTTAGTCGATCATGTATCTTTCGATACATGACTGACGAGGCAGATTTTTTCCCGCAGTAGGTTACCATTTTTTTACGGTAAATCACTTGCTATCTAAGGCTATAGAATCCGGTCTGTCCTGCTATTTACCCATAGTTGGGAGGAGAAGAAGAGGATTCATACGTTTCCACGTAAGTGAATGCAATGAATTTGACTGGAATTCGAACTCGGTTCTCCGATTCCTCGATTTCGAGCCGCTATCCATTTAAGGTTACCAGAAGAATAACCGATAGCAGAAATGAAAACCAAAGATGGCCAACGAAACGAAACGAAACGATCCCCGAACTGCACCCCCCCTATTTCGTCATAAAATATTTAACATGTATCGATGGAGTCATCAGATTTATTAAGAAAACGTGTAAGATATTTCAGTAATATCTGTCTATATTTCTGAGATGAAGTATTACATTATTAGACTGTTCTAGTTCCACGTGCCATGTCTAATGGATGTCAGTTATCAATTATCTTCTGTTAATTCCCCTCACCAAGTTATCCACTGCCTTAACCAGGTATTGAACTTACAACTAACTACTAAGTTTATAAGTCCCAGAAATTCATGCACAGATGTTCTCAAGGACACATGGTTCAGTGGATAAAGGCTTTGGTTAGATCCAGTGACAGGGCCAAAGTGAGTGGTGTGGTGAGTTCAATACCTGGTTAAGGTAATAGAGAACTTGGAGAGAAGATAGCTGACATCCATTAGACATGGCACGTGGAACTAGAACAGTCTATCCCAGCGAGCGAAATAAACATTCCAACCACCTGAAACGTTGTGATAAATATGGCAACAAAGATGAGGACAATAGTCCGAGTAATGTAAATAGTGTATATTTCAGTAACCTAGTTAAATAATTAAAATTGTTTATAAAGTTCCGCTTCTTGGTTGTAGGAGTTGAAATATGTGAATTAAATGATACTTATTATTTTCTGAATACTATTTATTGTTTTGTTTTGAGTAGAAAATCTTACATTTTACAATAAGCAATTCGGGCACTAAATGATAAAACTTAAATCTGAAATTGCTTTTGACTGCAATGTGCATCCTAAAAATAAAAAAAATAATAAAAAGGACAATTTATAATTCTGAAGTTATCTCGTCTTGTCAGTAGGAGATACACCTTTTGACGATGGCAAACTACGCACACCTACTGACGTCACGTACAGGATAGTCACATGACGAAAGCCCAATGTGATTAGGACAATATGACAAGGTGTACGCGTCGTCTCTTCTAACAAGAAATTAAGCAGATACCAAGGAATCAGTGAAAAAATGCCTTTCCTATAAAAGAGCACATTTAAGAATGTATTTCTTTGGTGAGCGACATAACCCATGTCTATTTCAATTCTTTCTCTCGGCTTCTGAAGCGTCGCTTCTGTTTCGGTTTAGCCACAATAGCGACATTAAATACACATCGCATTTCTAACACGTGCGTTTTGTTTATAATTTTTCTCGCGTACTTTTTGGTTTGAAACTGTTGTCGCAATTGAGGCTAAAACACCAAGAGAGAAAGAGAAAGAGAGAGAGAGAGAGAGAGAGAGAGAGAGAGATACTTCAATGCCATTGGTCGGTTTGCGAAGAATAAATAAATCACATTTATATTCGTCTTTCCTTTGAAATATTCTTTCGAAAATATGTAAATTCTAAATTAAGATCAGTTTTAAAAGATGACAGAATCAAAATTTTAGCCAAATAAAAATATGCAAATAATTACGAATGTAAAATTTTTTTTTTTTTTACTTTTTCCTATTTTATTTAATCAAAGTTTTTCGATCTTTCAAATATGATTTTTTTTGTGCAATAGAGCGAATAATTTTCCTTATTTTTCATAAAATAAGCATGGATATTTTACAAACTGAGTCACTTTGAGTGAGAAAGGAATAAAAATCCAGCCCTTTAAAATATACTTTTCAATGTACAAAAAAGTAATGAGTTCATTTTCATTTTAAAGACCATTAGTGATTAACTACTTCAATAATTAAAAATGCGTAAGATTTCTTACGGGAACATTTTATAGCAATAAAATAAAGGTGATGAAAAAGAGTGCATGCATAAATAACAGACCAATTGATTTGCAATGCAAAGATAACATTTATTAAAACGGAATTAACAAAAGGAAAGTTTAAAACTAGACTTTCTTTTGTTAGACGTAAATTGTATATACAACAAAATATGTTATAGCGGGAACTTCCTTTGTTGATGGGTTTTATGATAAAGCATTCGCAGCCATTGTAGCTACAATGTGGAAAGTTCATGTCACACGTTCGAAAGAGAATAAACTCGGAAGAGAAAGTTACTTTAGGTTTTCACGTGTTTTATATTAGAGAGCTGGTACTGATATGTTTTATTTTAGAGCTGAAAGTCATTACAGTTAGAAAGAACACTTTTTTGTTTGTGTTTATATAATTGTAGCAGTACTATTCCCAGTTAGACTAAAAGTAGTGGCAAACAAAATTTATACATGTAAATGACGGATGTAAGTTTTTTTTTATTTACTGGCCAATGAGAGACGTGCTCTCAAGCCGTTGTGAAAACCTGGATGAAACTTAATGTGAACCTTTGTTGAATAAAAAGGACTACGATTGTCGGATGGCTTCAGAAAGCAATTAATTATCGAGGAGAAGACATTGAAGCGCCCACACTTCAAGGCCGGAGGATTAGTCCAACCGAAAGGGTTATAAATCATCATGGGGAACAGAAAGACAGCTAAATCTCAACAAGGAGGCAGATTCAAGCCACAGGACAGAAAATTCTTTTCAGCGTCTTTCAAAGAAGAATTTGAATGAAACCAAACTTTTAAGTTTAACTTTCCAGTAAACGGCTACATAAGGTCCACGTGACAACAACCTGTTGAAATCAGAAAATTCTTTTGTACTGAAGAGATATTCTTATTCAGTTGATGAAATTAGATGAATGCGCTTTTGTATTTTCTGCTTTGTGTAATTTTTGCTTCCTCAAAGATTTACTCATTTTTTTTTTTAAAGGTGCCATCTTTTTGTCATTGAGTCCGTATTATCTGTTACTTTTTTCTTTTTTTTTTGATAGTAATCCTTTTTTAAAACATCATAAAATTGTTATCCTGCCTTAATAGGCGGACAAAACGAAATTTTTGTGCAAATTTTGTATTTTATTTTGTATTTTATTTTGTATTTTATTACCATTGTCTTTAATTGTGTAATAAATGTTTTGCCTTTAAAATTTTACGTATTGGTTGAATTTTGTTTTGTTATTTGCGCCTATTTTAACCTCAAGAGGAAGAGAAGCATTTGTTCTCTTTCCCCTTTTTATTCCTACTAACCAGGTTTTTTCTGTTTGGAACAAGAATTTAAAGTTGTTAGGGAGTTAAAAAAATTATTTTGCACAAAATAGAGAAATTAATCTTTGTGCAATTTAATGTTTTTATAAAATTGAATAAATTTCCCCAGAACGATAGTTTCATGTGTTTTTATATAACTGAGTAACAAAGAAGAGAAAAATGCTTGTAAAAGAAAGATGACATTAAAAGTTAGGGACTCAATTATTGTCATTCCACAAAACAAACACATATTTTAAGTAATCAGTTTTTTTTTATTAGCTTTATCATTGTTATGGAATGTCCCATTTTTAGTGAACATGATTACAACATTAAGCAGACTCGATTTGTTTAATACACTTTTATACTGGCGACTTACACGCAGGCTTCAAAGAATATTAATGGCGCCTCTACAACCGCGAAATGAGCTTTCAGGCGAGAGAATATTTCCCGTAAATGACTCTAAGCAATTGTCAAAAGAATGAAACCATTACCATTTAAAAATCATGTTTTGTCCTTACAAATGACCGGAGAATTGCATATTTTCGAATAAAACTTGGAGTAGATGAGGTCAAGTCATGAATTGATTTCTTTCTCTGTGTATAATGATTCATAACTAGTGTTATTATTGTAACTAACTTGTTAAAATGGGACACACCTTTACAGTCTCGATTTTTGTTCAGAAACAGTAAAAGTATGAAAATACTTGTCTACAACTGAATCAGTAAACAATTTGAACCATTTCTTTAAGATTCATTTCAGTTGCTTTATTATTATTTTTATTGTATTTCCTTTGATTCTTAGTGTACACTCATTTCTTTCCGAGTCCCAACCAGAAATCTAAGGTCAGAAATGGCATCATGATATTTTCCACTGAGCATTTTTTGAGAAAAAAAGCCTAAGATCATACGCATATTTTACATAGATAAAGCCCTTCGTAAGATGTGGGCTATACTTGTGAGTACAATTTTTTGTATTTCTTTAAGACTTGGGCTACTAGAAATCCCTTCAATGTGTCTGTCGAAACCATTTCCAATCAAACCGAGGGCTCCAACTACAACTGGTATTGTTGATGTCCTCATGCGCCACATTTTTGAGATTTCGATTTCAAAGTCCTTGTATTTTAATAGTTTTTTTTTTTTTATAAATCTTCAAAGATAAATTAGTCTGCAGGGACTTTCATGTCAATAAGAAAACACATTTTGTTTTTGTGGTCTGGACAATTAAAGTTGATTGTTCTGTCTGTGTGTATTGTAAAGTCCCATAAAATTGTAATTGATATTTAAAAACTATTTTGACCTGCATTTGTTTTATAATTACATGCCAGGTCATAACCAATGACCTAGGTCATAACCAGTGACCTAGGGCATAACCAATGAACTTTCGCAGGAAACGGTCTGTGTTTAGTATAACTATTTTTTTCTTATTTCTTAGAGAGATGGTGCACCGGTGATTTTATTGATTTATTCTTGAGTTCCTATCTTCATCATATCCAAAGCTTCAATAAAAAAAAAAGCAGTTTTAGGTTTTAAGTGCCATATTTTTTTCTGTTTCTATATCCAGGTCTTCGTATTTGCTTAGTTTTTCAAAAGCTTTCGCAAAAATGTTCTTGTCTGCAATCTTTTTCTTTTCTCTGTTTGATAATAATATCTGAGCAATGTGTTTGTTATTTTTCGATCTGTATTGATAGTGAAATCCCGAAAACTACAGATTCAGGATGATGTTCATACCAGTTTGCAGCTGTTTTTTTTTTTGTTTTTTTTATCCCGTACTGATGACAGATCTTTTAATGCAGATATTGACTTATCATTACAGTTTTTGTACTCACTGGCTGTGAGTATTGAGCATCCTAAGATAAAATGATCAATGGTTTCAATGTATCGGTTACACAACCTACATTTTGGGTCCGTACTATCGTGCAAGATATTAGCTCGGTGTAACAGAACACTGGCTCTATTCAAACCTATAATTGAATGAAATCACTGGATGGTGACCTGGAGGATCTACTACTTGGATAATTATTATTAAAATTCTCAGAAGAATAGATTGAATTGTTGAGAGGAAAATGGAACACACCCGCGTTTCAGCTGCCGGAGCTAACACACAGAGACACGTATGACAGGCAGTCTTGCTTACACTAGTTTATAGCAATTACTACATTTCTCAAATCATCATTCAGCTAGGGGGCGGATTTAACTCTACAGTAGATAATAGAGAGATTTTATTCACCAGTTTTTATATTCAATAAACCTATTGTCTCGCAAGGGGGTGATACTTGAATATCTCACCGCTTGTGATTATCGTTGACTTGTAATCCAAGAAACTTTTCATCCTCCATCTTTAAAGCATTAATCTGCGAACAAAACATCAACATTCCACAAAGTTTGACTCGCAACTGAACGATGCAAGATTTCAATCTAGAACACAGCAGACATCAGCAACAAAACAAAGGTCATTGTCAAGTTGCGTCTATTTTATATTAACAATGAAAATCGGGCGTGGACTTTTGCAATGATCTGAGATTATCACAACTCCCCGGTCGTAAAATGTTGTTAGAAAAGAGCACAGCTCGGAAAAAAGAGACGTTGTGCTTTTGAAAACATTTGCTAAAATTAATATCTTGACAACATTAATTCAATAGCATTGTCATTGGTCATGTTTATAAGCCAGTTATGATGAAGGACGTCCGCTGATCAATCTTGTGTGTGAATGGGCGTCTGTTTCATCCTCTTAACGATCGAGGATATGTGACTTCTCAGTGGCTCTCGTCCGTGTCATCAATCAGATTTTTTTTTATTATTCCCGCGCATCAACGAATCTGTCACACACCATTGACTATCATTATCAAATCTTTTTGGATGCAAAAAAAGTTTAATAAAAGACAAAATAACGTTTCTGTCAAGTCAATGGGGTCTTTCAACATCACGTCGAGTTGAATATATTCATTTTGATCAACGCAATATAATTATACCTGGTGATACAGTTGTTAGCATCCCAACACTAAGAACTTTGAGTTCAATCTGTAGCACGAATTTACTCAGTCAAATATTTTCTTTGAATTAATTCGCGATATTCTGAACAAACGATTACATATTCTTAGATTTTTCTGATTTGCAAACATTACTTTTCTCCTTCAAGGGAAAACAATAATTTTCGGGAAATAAATGCGATCTACATCCAAAAATTAAGAGGCAAGACTCGCAATCCAGCACGACTTGTTTTTAAAATAAAACTCACTTGGCAAACTGTTGAAAATTTTATAATTAGATTTTAAAGCAAATTTTCCTTATACAACTTTTCTAAAAAAAGTAAAACGTTCCTCAGTTTTAATGCTGTTTGTTTTATTAAAATGTCGCTAATGTTTCATTTTAATCCATTAGAAGACGTTCAAAAGATAAAATTTGTTTATAAAATTCTAATCAGGCAAATCAAGTTTATTTTTAAGGCAAAAGTTTGATAAAAATTAATTTTTTTCGAACATTCATCGCATAACAATATGTGGTGTATTGTCTTTACTATAAGATGTAATAGTGTGTACACGGCATAAATGTGAGGGATCCAGTAATGAGTGAAGTGATTACACAGTTATCTGCAATATTATTTTTCTATGCATTGCTCAGCGGTACAGAATATAGGACATTACACAAAGAAATTAGAAACAGATTCAGGCAGGCAAAAGAGGAGTGGCTCAATGAAAAATGTGTAGGAATAGAAAGAATGAGCAGATAAGGCAGATATGCATAAACAGGGCAAAAATCACACTCATCGACAGGATGCATTGAATCAAAAGAGGGAACGCTGGTGAAAGAGAAATAAAAATACCCCAAAGGTGCAAAGAATACATCGGAGAAAACTTCCACAATGAAAGAGGAAAACCCGCAATAAACAAAAATATGGAAAGACGAGAAACTAAATTAAAGTCTGAAATGAAATCAACATGAGCCAAAGAAGCGGAACCAAAACGAAATTGTACGAAGAGATGCTGGCAGCCTTAGAGGATTTTAACAGAGACAAGATTAAATTTATTTTACTTAGGCCTTTATTTAACGCCTAAGAAGCCAGGTGCATACGAATGTGCATTCCATCAAAGAATCAGCCTAATGAGCCACATAACAAAAATTACCATCCGAATCCTGATGAACAGCAGAGCCAAACCGGAAATAGGACAAGAACAGTGCGGTTTTGCTAAAGACACTCGAACAAGGAATGTAATATTTATACTCAGAATGTTACCAGAAAAAGTAATACAAATGCAGAAGGAGGTATAACTATGTTTTATAGATTATGCAAAAGTGTTTGATAAAGAACGTCACAAAGAACTGATAGAACTGTTTGAACGGCTAGATAAACTTGATTTATTGGAGAAGGATATTAAAATAATCCAGAACTTATACTAGTAGAAAACTGCCTGCATATAGATAGAAAATGAATTCGGCAAATAGACAAAAAATAGAAAGGGGCAAAAGTCAAGGGTGCGTTTTATCACCGGACTTATTCAACTTTTACAGTGAGGTGTGATACTGAGCGAATTAGAAGTCCAATCAGGATTCATTATTGGCGGTTAAAGTTTTATCAATATAAGATATGCAGATGACACAGAAAGAAAATTATAGGAATTCTTAGACTCGATAGTAAAAGAAAGCCTGAAGAAAGGACTAAACATCAATTGTAATGTATGGTTGTCAGCAAAAGGAAAAACCCAATATGAGAACTGTGAACTGGAGACATTGGAATTCAAGCAAGAAGAAAATGTTAAATATGTAGGAAGTGTTTTAACAGAGGACGAAAAATGTGACACTGAAATACAAAAGGTGCATTGGAATAGCAAAAATGCCTTTAAAAAGCTAATCAAGATGTTAAGAAACAGGAAAATTATGTTAGAAACAAAGAAAAGCGGACTGAACTGTTATTTAACATCGTTCCTATTATAATGAATACTGGACAATCTCATCACAGATTAAGAAGAAGCTTGAGGCAACAGAAATGTGGTTCTACAGAAGGATACTGAGGATACCACGAACTGAACGTGTGAGTTTTAAGGAAAATGAAAAAAGCAGACACAAACTCAGAATCAGAAAGAGACATTGAAATTTCTAGAAGAGAAAATGAGGAATGAGGTCTTGGTGAATATGACACTCAGAAGACAGATTAAAGGCAAGAGGGGGTAAGGTGAGAGAAGCAAATAACTTATCTAACGAGATTGTGTAAATGGTTGGCAGAATAGAGGGACGAGGAGAGACAAACGATCCAGGAAGTTGTAGAGATGCTCTAAAGAAGAAGAATTGGCATTTGAAAATAACTCCACTTTACGAAGACAAAGAAACATTTTTTGTCTTCATTTATTTTAACAATTTTGTCAATGTGTTGCAATGGAATCACTCGTTTGACATCAACAACGAATAAAACGGCAGGAGAAAAACAAACAAACAAACACATAAACCATTTGAAAGAGAATATACATAATGTCGATTAAAAATTGTTAGTTACAAATCAATTAGAAAATTTTTGTAGCCCATCAATTTTAATCAAATAAATACAAAAATTTGGCGAGGATTGTGTGACTGTTCCTTTGTTGCTTTCATTTTTCTTTTCTTTCTTCTTGTGAATTGTTAATTTTGAAACTGAAGTGACCGGCTTCAAACGATGATTAGCCTTGTTAGCGACAGCAGTTGCTCTCCCAAAATGATTCCTTTTGGGAAAAGCGATTACTATTGTCAACAATTCCTATTCAGATTGACACGTTTCTTCTTGACGAAAATAGATGCTAAAATTACATTATGAAACTCCTTTATCTCACATCAAGCACAATGATAATGTCAATAAAAAATTAATTAAAATACATTTTTTAGTGGTAATTATCAGCTTTGATATTCACGAGAGAAATTTGTATATAAGAAAATATGCAGTCATAATTTTAAAATTACGTATCTGATATTCTTATCTGAATTTTGTTAGTGTTGAGGTCAGGAAGAGGCGACCCAAGCAGAAATGCAAGCATCGATCATGACGTGTATGAAAGAGATTGGTTGTGCAAAATCCATCAAGATATAATTCAAAGACATGTGTGTATTACACGAGACACAAGAGAATAACCGGATATGGGGCGGTCAAAACATTGGGGAAATAAACAAAGACAATGAAATTAGTCTGACCCAACCATATACAATAGTGAGTATCAACTTTCATATCAATTATTATTTGTACCACAGAATGGATATATATTGTGTGCAAAGAGATGCGCCTTAGTGCAGGCGACTGAGAATATATTCTGTCGAATTTTCATAGACATTTGTAAAGAGTTTCTTGCTAAATCCCTGGTCGTTTGTCTTCGCAGATCCGGCAGGTAGGCTGTGCGTGTTGAATTCTGCTCCAAATGACACGGAGCAGATTGATTTTCTTCACCAAATCAGTCACTTTTTAATATCTGCGAGGCGGGTAGATTTAGCAGATGGCTATAATACTATTCACGGTTCCAATCTAGACTGTGGGCCGATAGAAAGCGGTCAAACTTAATTTGATCGATAAATTTCGAAATGAGCATCCGGAACAGGTTGACGTACATAGACATGGGTAGCTTGGGTTTGGTATACCATTCTAGTTACATCGATCGCCCTTTTTTAGAATTGTTGTTTTAACACGATGCCAGTTGTCTATAAAATGATTTGTCAATTTCTCTTCAACTCTCGACTTTTTCTCTAGCTAAAAAAAAGAAAAACATTCCTGACACAAGTCTAATAACTCCGGTTGCTACAGTTAATTCTAGAATTTGTCCGATATGCTTACTAGAGACCTTGAGTCAAATATCAATCAATTATTAGACGGGCAATATTTCCACTATATTGTTATGGTTAAATTCAGTTATAAAATCAATCAATTCTATTTCTTGAGTGGTATTTTATAAACTACAGAAGGATGCTGAGGATACCGTCAACCGAACATGTGAGCAACGACGAAGTTTTGGAGAAAATGGAAACAAAAAGGAAACTAATACTTAACATCAAGAAGAGAGAGTTGAGGTTTCTGGGGCATATAATGAGGATGAAAGGCTTGAAAAATCTGATACTCACGGGGCAAATGGAGGGCAAGAGGGACAGAGGAAAACAATGGATAACACAGTGAGCTTGAGTAAATGGATGGTGGAACTGGGTTTTAGGGAAAGATAACAAAAAGACAAATTCTATTAAGAGCGACAAAGAACAGGAAGTCGTTATAATAACCTACGTCCTGAAGGGACACGGCATATAAAGAAGATGCCATATACAATTAAAGAAATTCACAGGGAGTCAACATCAATAGCACTCTGTCCACATCTGTCATGCAATCAATTGTTGAACAGCTCAACCGAAACAACCTCTTGAGTGGTAACCAGTATGGATTTCGCCCTGCTAGGTCCACGGCTGATGTCTTAATTGTCATTACTCATAGAATTGGCAAAGAACTAGACAATAAATTCATCACGAGGACAATTAAAGGTCGTTGTTAACGACCGATCATCGAAAGCCCTTAAGATCAGAGCCGGCGTCCCACGAAGTTCTGTCCCCGATCCTAGACTTTTTCTACTTTATATTAATGATATACCGAAGAGCATACTCCGATCCTTAAGAAAGAACTGGATTGTAAAATCCAATGTGACCAATACCAAACTAATAACGTTCCATCACAACCGAGAAGACCACGAACTAATGAATCCTAATGAATGCGTCTTCTCTCAGGGAGGCTTCTTGTCTTGAACGTCTATTGCGAGACAAACTCTCCACAGACCACAAGATATATGATCTATTACTAAAGATGCTGGGAAAATGGTCGCTTCATTGTATCACTCCAGTAAGTATCTGACTCTCTCTGCTATATTCATTCTTTATAAGAGTCAAATCAGACCAAAAATGGCGTATTGCTGCTACATCTGAGCTAGCTGAAGCTTAACTGCCTGTTTTGATAGAGCTTAAATTAATTATTTTCCATCCACCAAACAACCCTTTGATATCCATTATCTCCCTGCATAGCACTATGAACTTCACTTTTTACCTTTTTTTTCTACACTCATACAACACCACACAGTAACCTAGGCCCTTAAGAGGCTCTTGGGCCTTTTACTGGGTGAAAAGAATGTTAGCCCTAAATCAAATGACAGACCTCGTGTGGAACTCTTATATCTGATCTATTGCTAAAGATACTGGAAAAATGGTCGGTCAATTGTATCGCTCCAGTAAGTATCAGAGTCCGCCTGTTATACTCTGATCTTTACAAGAGCAAGATCAGACCCAAAATGGATTATTGCTGCAATATCTGTGCAGGTGATGCCCATTCCTCACTTGCCTGTCTTGAAAGAGTTCGGAAGTATCTACGCAGCCTTGTGGGTGATGAATTATTTTCCACCATACAACCCCTTTCCCACAGATGAAACATTGGTAACCTCACGTTTCTCTATCGCTATATCCATGTCATGTGTTCTGCCGAGCTACATTCCTTAGTCCCACAACCCCTGACATTTACAACTGAGACCCGCCATGCCACGTACACAAGAGTGAATCATCGCCATTTCCTTCGTATTCCTATATTAAGAATCTTCCCAAGAACTGCTGCTTATGGAACAGACTCCCAGCAATTAATCACTACAATCTTGACATCTTCATGTCTACCGTTAAACGTTATCATTCCTGCATAGTCCCATGAAATTCACTACTTGCCTTTTCTTATGCTCATGCAACTCCACACTATAACCGTCTACCTTTAGTGGCTCTTGGGCCTTGAATATGTTTGAACGTCAGTATAAAAAATCCCATCCATTTTCTTAGTCGATTTTGTGTCCGTCCGGGTGTGTGTTTATTTTGGAACTGTTGTCGCTTTAGTGGTTAAATCATAACGAAGCGGACGCCTGACACTATTGTCCAGCTTGTTAAAGGTAAATATGTAAAATCTTAAGGAACAATAAAAAGTAATATTTATTTCTATGTCTAAATAATTTTTGTTAATGTTTGACAACATAAAACACGTCTGTATTTTTAGGTTCATTGAAGATCAAATGACCACCTTCAATTTACAAACAGATTTTGATTAGTGATCAAAAAGTGATCGGGATCTATTTTCATATACTAGCCACGGCTCGAGCTGAACGGACAAAGATTCGGCCAATAATGAACAAAGCTTATCATAAAATATGAATGATTTTTTTCTGCGTGAATTTCAAATAGTCTAATTGTTTCAAACATTGGTTCGTGAATTTGGTGACATAGCCCCATCCTTGGGTGGTGGAAAAAATAACTGACCAGTGCTAAAATATTAACTCTAAGGGATCTCCCTAAACATTGTCATTGGCGCGAGAACAATCTACCCTGAATAAAGAGTTCAGTTCGACATCTCTTGAACGTTACCGGGGTCGGCAAGCACCTGATGAAGGCCAAAGAACACATCGAAATGTTGTGATAATGACAACAAAGATGAGGACAATAGTCCGCATGGAAAAATGATTTTTGATTCAATAAGTTGAGGGGCTTACGGCTATATCAAGTTGAAACAACTGTTCCCGTACGATTACCGAAGTTAAGCAACGCTCAACCCGGTCAGTGCCTAGATGAGTGACTGCTTGGGAATACCAAGTGCTGTAAGCTTGGATGTGCGGGTGATATAATGGATCGGAATTGTTAATCGAAGAACCGAGTTCCAATTCCAGTCGGGTTTGTTAGATTCATTTACGTGCAAATATCCTTGGGAAAGGCATGAATCCATCTTTTCTCCCCAGCTACGGATTAATTAAGTAAGACTTGTATCACTAAATCATTATTATGTTTAAAAAAATGTTCTTAAATCTAAAAATATTTTATGGTTTTAAATAACCTGCAATGGGTTGATAAACTGTAAAAAAATAAGTCAATGAATAAAACCGGTTGTGTTTTATTATTTATAATAACCAAAACAGAGATACGAACCATGCATCTCCAATATTTTATAGAAAATATTGTTTATGTGTTTTTGAATAAATCAAAACACAATTTTGTTTTTATGTTGAAAGAGTTTGAACTTGTGTAAATGTATTCAACATTTAGCGAATTACAAAAAACTTCATTTCATTAGACCGTAAAATTATAAATATGAAATAGTATCAACAGATTTTCAGTCCCCTTCCAAAATTTAACCCGAGTTGAGCAAACATCAGGATTTATTTATATATATATTTTTTTTTTATTGTTCATAAAAGCTTCTTCACCGAACTGAAACATTTCAATATCCCTCTTGTGTGTTTCTTTACAAATTCATCCCCTAAGGAAAAAAATGTATCTCGTATTAAATATATATTTACTGACCCCATTCCCTTTGTAAATACCGGCATGTTGAACAATTTCTCGTTCACTCGAAAAGAGTCAAAACTAATACAGTGTAACCCGGATATAAGAGAGATTTTCTCTGGTCCCAAATTAGAGCCTGTGTTAATGTATATAAAATAGATCAAACCCGGATATAAGAGAAACCCGGATATAAGAGAAACCCAGATATAAGAGACTTCTTCTCCGGTCCCGACAACTCTCTTATATCCGGGTTACACTGTATCCTTATTTTGATCAAGAATAAGAACAATGTCTCACTTGGTCGTTTTCATAACATTGTTGAATATTCCAATAATCCTTATCAACCTTTTCCAGTTACTCATCAATAAATATCGTTTTTTGTTAAATGAAATTCTTCCTGATTTATTTTCAAATCCAACCTCTATGCTTCTTTTATATATTCGACTTCAAATCCAACAAATCTGATTCACGTTATGTTTAAATTATTACCAACAGGATATGAACACCATGACGGCAAAATTACAAATAAAAAAATTCGTCTTCTGCATATGGCACCACGCACCACTTCCGATTCACAAAACAATAAAAAAATAAATTCTATATTTAAATGATTCACCCAATGACCTGCATTACTGCCAAAATCAAAGTGCAAAAACAGAATGTCGAATTGAGCCCCAGACACAAAATATACGGTCGGCCTATATATTATAAATATTCCTTTTTAATGTCCGTTAAGATTTTACATATTTAATTTACCTTTAACAAGCTGGACAATAGTGTCAGGTGTCCGCTTCATTATGATTTAATCACTACAGCGACAACAGTTCCGAAATAAACACACACGCAGAAGGACAACTAAGAAAATGAATGAAATTTTTTTATATTGATGTTCAAACATATACAAGGCCCAAAAGCCACTAAAGGTAGAGGTTTACAGTGTGAAGTTGGATGATCATAAGAAAAGGCAAGCAGCGAGGGTCATGGGGCTATGCAGGAAAGATAACGGTTAACCCTAGATTTGAAGAAGTCAAGATCGTAGTGATTGGGGAAACATCCTGCTGGGAGTTTGTTACACAAACCAGCAGTTCTTGAGCAGATTCTTAATACGAAGCTAAATGGGGACGATTCACTCTTGCGTACGTGGCATGGCAGTCTAAGTAACAGGCACAGCTGTTTACATTTTCAAACGGACTTCACCACGGTGCCATTTTGCTTCCTCCAAATACTAAACTTGGGGCAAACAACAAAGGGCAACCGCAGCTTTATGCACACATTTCGAGAGATTGACCGTAATACGGCATTTCTTGAGACACTTACTTGATTGTTTGTAGTTTCGACAATATAGAGGCACGGTGGAGGCTCGGATTGAGGAATCGGAGAGCCGAGTTCGAATTCCAGTCGAATCTATTACCTTCACTTACGTACTAATACCCTTCAGAAAGTTATGAATCCTCTTCTTCTTCTCCCCCACCCAACCAGCTATAGGTAAATAGCAGGACAGAGTGGGTTCTATAGCCTTGGGTAGCAACCAGTCTAGCAGAAGAATAAACTCTGAATTCAAACGGGCCTCCGTCAGTCTATCCTACCAAAGAAACACCACTTCTACTGGCGCTGCAGTCAATGTGGTACCCCTATGACCTCTGATTTGTTACGGGATTAAAAAAAATCGGCAATATAATTGATTTTATATCAAATTTCATCTTATTTCGTTTCTTGCCAACAAGGCCTTTGTTTCTTGCCAACAAGGCCTTTGTTTCTTGCTACCATACATGTGTTTGTTTCTTCAACTACCACCACCATCACCGTCGTCAAGATAATCGTCTGACGAAGCCCGCTAAAATCTACAGCTCTACCATCCAATCGAATACGACTAGTATAACATTGGTAGTAAATCCAATACAATAAAAGTTATAAATCCATAAGCCTTTTCAGTACAAAATTTAGCGCCATAACAACTGAAGACTTCCATTTTATCCACTTGAGACTATTTAAAATGCAGACATTTTGACGATATAGACTGCGAAGATTTGGTTGAAAGATAGAAAAAAGAAAAATTCAGTAGAAATTAGTGATTAATCAGCGTTTGATTAATTAAGCCGCTTCTGACCCAGACTGTTGTTGAGTTTTCATTAAAATGTCGTTAATAGAATTTTAGTTAATTTCACCGTACAAATAAAAGGAAAACATTTTCGAATCACGGGAAATTCGACTGCAGAACAAATCAATGAAACAAACAAAAATGATTGTTAAATCTTAATTAAATTGTTAGAAACGTTTACATTTTCAGAAGTCAAGCAAAAAATATGAATCAAGGCTTTTGTTTCGATATGAATCCGCATCATCATCATCAGCAGCAGCAGCTGCAGCAGCAACAACAACAGCAAAAAAGAATAAGATTGCAAAAAAAAAAAAAATTCGTGATTTGAATGGTCATATGTAAATTACATTGAGAGAGTATTTTTTTACATTGAGAGAGATTTGTATTTTTTTTACATTGAGAGATTTTTATCTCACATATGAAATGTTTTATGCAAGGGAAATAAGGAAAATAGTGCTGGCAAGTAATTCATCTTCGTAAGTAATTCACTTTGAAGAAAGAAAATGAATTTCTTCGAATGCAAATTCCTGGCAGTGTACGCGTTTTTCATTTCTTTTTATCAAGACAAAATATTTAAAACTAAAACAACTAAAATTTAAATAACTTCAAATATATTTATATATATATATATATATATATATATATATATATATATATATATATATATATATATATATAATATAAACAATAAGAAAGTAACGAAACTAAAAAATAATAAATGTAAAAAATACCATTTACTGGGCCCGCTTAGGAAAAAGCAAGTGGCGATTTATTGCCCGCTTACTAAGTAACTTTTTATACAAAAAGAATTGAATTAATTTTACTGTGCTATGCTGAGGGTTTTTTCCCATCATGATATTAAAATTGTGACTGAATTTTAGAAACTTTAATTCATATGTTAGGGTTAAGGTTTATAGTAATTGTTCGGATGAGCTTTCGCCATGGTACCTTGACGTTTTGAATTTAAGCGCAGTACTAGACTGGCGCCGGGATCTCATCAATTTACAGTTGAGCTGGACTAGATGTAACCGTAAGTTCTATGCTAACAGTTTCTTTTCTCGCACTTCTCGCTTGTGGAATTCCCTTCCGGCTCCCTGCTTTCCAGCCAACTTTAATCTGCAAAAATTTAAATGCAATGTCAATCGCCATCTGCTGTCCTCATTACTCTTTTCTTTTCCCCTCTCATTATTAATGTTTTGCTCCTAATTCTTCCACACTCAGTAACCCCTTGTGTTTTAGTGGCTTTAATGCCTTACATGGGGTAGAACCAATTTAAAAAAAATGTAATAAGATGATAATTTTTTTTTTTAAGTGTTTCGTAGTAAACAGTAATTGTATCAAAATAAATAACTGAATCTTAAATAAATATGAAAATGAATGGTGAATTTATTTCGATCGAGCAGAAAAAAGGACACTGGCCAAGCAGTCGAGTATCGGAGAATTAACTCAATTTGCCGAACTTGTTCAGCTGCTCCGATAAGCAAAGGTGCTATCAATAATATTAAAAATTCCAGATCTCATTAAGTCTGACGAGCCGTTAAAAGAACAAAAAGAATTCATCTGCCTGCGAAAGTGTTTCTTCTTTTTCAGTACTTTGCTCCCTCGAGGTTTGATGATAATCAACGGTACACGATAAATTCATCGATGCGGAGAAGAGAGATGAAAATGGTTGCTTCCAAGGACAAGGACAAACAAATCCGAAGCCATCTGCAGACACTCACCGTAAAATGTGTCTTTTGCTCATAACTGGCCTACAACGTTGATGACAGGAATTAAAAATATATATATATATAACCAAAGAAGAACGAAAAAAACAGTTCCCCGAAAAGACGAGATGTTTGAATATTCTTTTTATTTTCATAGTAATTGAAACATTTGATGAGTTTTCTTCTTTTTCTTCTTCTTCTTTCCCTCCTCCTCCTCCTCCTTCCTCCTCTTTCCTTCTTCTACTCCTCCTCCTTTTTTTCTTGATTTTTTCCTTTGTGCCGTGTCCATTCAGGACGTGGGCGATCATGGATCTTTCCGATTTACTGTCCTGATTAGTACATTTTGTCTTTTTGCTATCTCGCCTAATTCCTGTTCTACCAACCATTTACATATGCTCGTTAGGCAGGGATTGTGCGCTGTTTTCATCTCCATATGTCCTGTTAGTGTCAAATTTTCTAAGCCCTCTTTCCTCATTATGGGCTCTAGAAATTTCAACTCTCTCTTTCTGATGTTAAGTATAAGTGTTCACTATCATATAGGAGCACCGATATTACATAACAGTTCAGTACTCTTTGTTTTTAACGAAATTTTCCTGTTTTTTAATACTTTGCTTAGCTTTTGGAATGCATCTTTCGCTTTGCCAATGCGCCTTCGGGTTTCAGTGTTGCACTGTCCGTCCTCTATAAAAAAAAAAACACTTCCCGGATATTTAAATTGTTGCAGTTGTTTCATTTTGGTAGCCCCAATTTGTAATTCGCATGCTGAACCGTCCCTTTTGCTAACAACCACACATTCTATCTTCTTACAGTTGATATTTAGTCCTTTCTTCTCCCTTTCCATTACTACCTTCTCTATGAGTTCTTATAACTTCATTTCTGTGTCTGCTATCAGTACTGTGTTATCTGCATATCTAATATTATTAAGATTGTGGCATCCAATAAGGAATCCTGTAATGACTTCTAATTCTCTTAGAATCGGCTCATTGTATAGGTTGAATGAGTCCCGGGAGAAAGCACATCCTTGTCTTACACCCCTTTCTATTTTTCTATATTTATTGAGTTCATTTTCTATTCGTATATGAATTGGATTATTGTAATCATTCATTCCTTTTATACAGTTAGCGCATTTTGCACCGTTGCAGTCACCACACCACTTCATCTCACAATCGTGGTTCATGGTGACGACTAAGGCAGAAGAGTTCAATGGCTTGCCGGACCCTTTTGGCCTGGACATGTTGAGGTTACCCCGTCCCTCGTCACAGACGTGGATTTGTTTTTAAAGTTACCTTCTTCTAGCCTTTGCCTAAAGGATCAGGACCTACAAGATAGCAGAAGGTCTGGATTCTGATTTTCCTTCTTCTAGACTATTTTCCACCCAAGGCTATAGAACACAGTATGTCCTGATATTTTACCCATAGCTTGGGGAGAGAAAAAATGGATACATAACTTTCCCAAGGGTATTAGCACATCAGTGAATGTAATTAACTCGGCTCTCCGATTCCTCAACCAGAGTCAATAACCATTACTCCAACGTGCATATTATTCTCATATGCTTCCAAAATATGTCATGGTTACCTAACATTTCCAACTGTTCTTTGTGGCATACCTTAAGAAATGTTCTTTGCATTATCTATGAAACATAGTTATACCTCCTTCTGCATTTGTATTACTTTTTCTGATAACATTCTGAGTATAAATATTACATTCCTTGTTCGAGTGTCTTTAACAAAACCGCGCTGTTCTTGTCCTACTTCCGGTCTAACTCTGCTGTTCATCAGGATTCGGAGGATAATTTTTGTTATGTGGCTCATTCTCTGATGGAGTGCACATTCGTATGCACCTGACTTCTGAGGCGTTATGAAAATAAATCTACGTAGGTCTTCCGTTTTATCATAACTGTTGTATATTTCATTTATTCTGTCTGTAATCTTGTCACTGTCAAAATCACCTAAAGATGCCAACATTTCCATTACAATTCCATCTGGCCCTGCTGCTTTGTTTCTGATCAATTTGGCCAGTACTGATTTCACTTCAGGTTTTAATATTTCTGGTTCTTCGACATTTTCTCTTGAATGGACCGATTAAAGCTCATGATCCTCTACACTATACCAAAGAATTTTTCAGCTCCTAGAGTGACTTTCTTATAAACATTTTTCTGCATGAAGCTTAATTTCTTCAGGTGCTGAAAAGAGTATTTTGGACAACTGTAACACCCGTCCCTTCAGAAACAATTTCATTCTATTTCAGTTTTCTCACTGTAGACCAATGTTTCTCAACCAGTGTTCCCCGGAACCCTGGGCTTCCAGAACAGGTTGTTTGGGGTTTCGCGTGAAACACTGATTAATAGGTTAATGCATTTTTTGTAATTTTTGTTTAATTTTATATTCGTAATTTTACTATACACATACGGCATATTGTTGAAAAAGTCTTGGTTATTGTAATCAAATATAAAAGAGATAGATATTAATAATGGTATATCATTTTTATGCAGGTGTCCCCCGAGACATGAAAGCTATTTTGAGGCTTCCACAAGGATAAAAAAGTTGAAAAACGCTTCTGTAGACACTTAAAGAGGTGTTGATAGTTTCATTGAAAATGGGAAAACCCTATAAATATATATTTTTTGCATTCTCTTTATATTTTACATAATAAACGATTTTTTTCCAATTTGATAATGTCACACTGGATGACCCAAAAAAGCAATCAAGGAAAACTTCGATATAGAATTTAAAAACAGGGTTTTGATGCATCAAAATTCCGTCCCCTCCCAATTTTGAAGAGAACAGATTACTTTACGAAAATAAACCCGAATTGTTGATTTATTTAGTGGGGTGCAATTTTGTGATGTTAAAATATTTTTTACTTCATAATCAATTTCTACGTTGCCACCATTGTTTTCAATATTATCGATTTTTCTGAGTTTACAGGGCTCACCTCACTAACAAATCAACTGAGCGAGAAGGTTAAAAAATTTAAACTGATTCATTAAAAAAATTTGACACAAAAAATCTTTAAAATTTCAAGATAATTAATTCAATCATTCTATCACCCATCTATATTTTAATCCCTTCAATGAGTCTATTGGAATCTTTTCCAATCAATCCGAGGGCTCCAACTACAACTTGAATTGTTGATGTCCTCATGTGCCACATTTTTTAGATTTCGATTTCTAGTAACTGTATTTGATAGTTTTTGAAGACCTTCAAAGATACATTAGTCTGCAGGGACTGCCATATCCAATAAGAAGGCACATTTTGTTTTTTGCCTGGGCAATTAGTTTTGATTATTTTTTCTATGTGTATTATAAAGTTCTATAAAATTCTTACAGATCCTATCTCCGTAATCAGGTCTGGGTCGTGTTCATACCAATTTCTTACAGTTTCCTTTCCGTAAACGTTTCAAATTTTCCAATGCAGATATTGACCCACTTGTATCATACCAGGTTTTATATTCAGTGGGTGCCAATACCGTGCAACCTGATACAAGATGGTCAATTGTTTCTGAATATTTATCATAGAATCTGCATTTTGGGCTAGCATAAATTTCCAGTATGTGTGCTTGGTAATTTCTAGTTAGAAAACATTGGTCCTTTGCAACAAAAATAAAGCCCTTCGGTTTCAGCTTTTAATCCTGCACTAAGTAGCCACTGATGGGTATGGGGTTTATCTGTATCAGTTTATTTTATACGGGCTGAATATTGACTGTGAAGAGGTTTATCCTGTCATCGTTTCTGTATTTGTTCCATTGCATTTGACTTTTTTTTAAGGTTTTTGCAGCTTCAGTAGCTGTATTTCTTCACCCACTTGAAACTCCATTTTGAATTTGTTGGCTTCCTTTATTACTGAATAAAATTTCTTACATCTTTCATTTTCTTTGACACAGATCATCATCTAGTCTTCTGTAGTTTCTTTGAAGGCCGATTGTTGTAGTTTTGTCCCCCGTCCTTCTTCGGATCTGGGTACATGCAAACGATCAACATCAGTCTTTCTCGTTTTGGTGTCCATTCGAATAATGTCATCTATGGTCCAGTTAAGGATGTTAAAACTGTATTGCGCCACAGGGATAGCCAAGGTGTTTATGGCTGATATTCTGGTTTTTTGGGTTTTTATTAATTCACCTCGGTATTCAATACCAGACACACACACACCTGTAGTATTCTTTTTTTACTTTCTCCTTCGTTTGGGTATGACGTATTCCATCTCCTTATTAAGTAAAGGGGATTAAGGACAGGCAAAACAGAAGGGGTGACAGGGAGTCTCCTTGAAAGATTCATAATCGGATATTCAGGCGGTTGAAGGTGGCAGTGCCTCTTGTGTGATTTAGATATAATGGGATTTTCCACATTCCCATGCTGTGTTTAAGGAAAGTTACAACCACGGAGTACATTTCCAAAGTCTTAAGGATCCAAGAGAGATGCACACTATCAAAGGATTTACGGTAATTTATCCATGCTGTGCTGAGATTTCTACATCTTTTTCTGCAATTTTCCAGGATCATTTTGCTTATCCGTAGGTGATCTTTGCAACCATATGAACCTCTCCTACATCCCTTTTGTTCCAGTTGAAGAATGTTGTTTTCATCGAGAAAAGAGTAAATACGGTTCGTCAAGACACACGTGATCAACTTATACGTGCTGGACAGACATGTTATTGGCCTATAATTTTTCGGATCACCTGTTTCACTCGTTTTTGACATGAGATATGTAATACTTTCAGCGATCCATTCTGGGGTTTCATTGGGATTATTAATAAGTATTGATAAAGTTTGTGCAGGTTTCTTTTTTTTTTTTTTTTTGATTGATGACAGATGATAAAGCCAGAAATTGGGTATGTACTCATTTCCTGTGGATTTCAATTTCTGGGATTTCGTTAGAGCTTATTTGTGGTTATATTTTCAAATTCTTGTAGAAGTTTATCCAGCATTCGTTCTTCTTCACATTGGACACATTCTGCATTGGGGTTATACTCCTTTGAGCTGCTCCACATATTCTTCCAAAATTTCTGCACTTTTTCAATAGATGGTGGCTTTTTGACATGTATAACTCCTTTTCCAATTTCGCTGGAAAAATTTCTTAAGGTCCGTTTGGAATATTTTATTTTGGCGATAGAACCTACAACTTTTTTCGTGCTGTCTTGTTCTCTGTGCCTTTAACTGCTGTTTCTGTTTTATATATATAGATTCTTCGCTTTTATTTGCTGAGAGATTATTATTTCGTATCTCATTTATTTTAGTTTTTATCTCATGCTCTATCATATTATTTATTTCTATTCTCATCTCTTTATTGTTTGAGTGAAGGGTTATAGTATTCTGTCTTATATCTAGTTTTATCTTATCTATTTCTGCATTTGAGAGTCTTTTGTGACACGTTACATAATATTTTATATACATAAAAAAATTAAAAAATTATTTTAAAAATCATGAAGGAAAATACTTTGTATTAAGCTTTTCAATTTTTGATTAGAAAATATAGTTTTCACTTAATAACAATATCACCTAACCAGATGAAAGTAATGAAGAATTTTAAAAGATTTATATATTATAAATTATTAAATTAAAAATGAAAAAAAATAAAAAAAGTTCTTGTAAAAATTCATTATTCATCGGAAATTCTTTTTTTCTTAACACAATAGTGTCCTTAATAAATCTTATTTATAAAAGCAATTAAAAGCTTTTCGAATTAAATAATCTCATAGTTTTATTGCATTTTTTATTTTACGATACAGTACATGTTTTCTGGAAATGAGTAGTAGTTTGAAAAAAAAAAATGTTGATTTACATTCTCCAAGGAGTTCTGCTTTTAACTAATAAAAATTTTTCTGAAGAAAATTTAATTTCTCGAAATTTCATAAAATTAAGTGAGTGGGTGGGTTAACATATGTGAAAAAAAATATATTTTTACCAAAATTTTCTAAAAAAAAGAAATTAAAAAGATAAATTCAAAATTCATTTGTGAAAATAAGTCCTGAAAATTTCATTAAAATCCGATTTTTGCAAGAATTTCTAAGTCAGTATATTTTTCAACGGAATAAGGCTCAAAGACACTAATCGTAAATATTAAGTTGACCGCTGATGAAAAAAAAACAATATTTTTAATAAAAATTTCGGGAGTGCTTGAAAGGATTAAAAAATTTAATAAAATAATCAATAAATCCTTTGTTCTTTCCTCTTAATAATAGCATAAACATTTTGACAATAAAATTTTCTTTTTAGAAGTTCGAGGACTTTTTTCATCATGCTATGCTGTCTTTTCAGCCAAAAAGTGACGGTACCTACTTTAAATAAACTTTGAAAATGACCCCAAAGATACGTCAAGGGAACAAACCATTTAATAATCGGTTGTTTGTTTGACTTTTAAGTGAAAACTTTTGTCTATTTTTGAATAAAAATTCAAGCCAAACAAGTAAATGTTGATATAAAAAAATATTAAATTTCTTTCTTCAACATTTTCTTCATATAAAAGTGTAAGTAATTCTGTCGTTCAGGCATTTTTATATTAAACATTCAAACGACCGAATTCCAAACAATAATAAAAATAAAGAAAACATGGATATGTCTGTCAAGTAAATCATTTGTATTTGCAATAATTTGTAATTGGTCCACCGTAAAAATATATGGTTGAAAAACGACTTCGATCATCAGCGAAGATTCACTGACTGCCTCTGCTGCTGTTGTTGTTGATGGTGATTCGTTTGAAATCGCCAATGCATGATTTTCCAGCGAAGATTCACTTGCTTTCTTTGTTATTGTTGGACATGATTCGTTTTAAGTCGCTGACATATGTTTCTTTCAGCAGCACGCACTTTCGAAAGACATCACCGTACTTTTGTTCGGCTTGAAGACCGCTACATCTTTGCTATGAAAATCGAAATATGTTTTTTTTTTGTTTTTTTATCAGAAATCTTTCCCGAAAGTAAGCTCGGAATAATTATAATTTCAATTTTCTTTGATTGGTTAAATATTTCACATGGTGTTGTTAATTTCTAACCAACAGGCACTAACATTTAAATGGTGAGTGTTGTATTGTGGAAACTTTTTGGTATGTTTGTAATATTGTCTGTTATTGGGTAGAAAATAAAGTTCGGACGTGTTTTGATAAGGTGTGTATGTGGATATGTAATTGTGTTGGAAATAGTGTTTATTTGTTATAAAAGTATTTGTCGCTTATGTGTTGTTTGTTGTACGGTAAAAAAAAATGTCATTCTTAATATAATGACAAGCGTGTCAATCTGAAACAATTCTTTGATCAAAATTTGGTCAGCATTTAAAACAAGTTTTTTTTTTAGTTTATAACCTAACGACGTCCAATCATAAAACAGTGAGACTCTTTTGAAACTTCAGTATATCAACCAACACGTGCTTGATGTTGCTCATTCCTCCAAGTCACAAAACCAAGATAGATTTATATGGATTGAGAGAACGAACGAAAATAGAATCTTTTCCATTTACGACATTTTTCAAATTTCATCCACCAACAGAATTCTTGTCGTGTGTGTGTGTGTGTGTGTGTGTGTGTGTGTGTGTGTGTGTGTGTGTGTGTGTGTGTGTGTGTGTGTTTTATTTGTATTTGGTGTCGCTATTGTGACTAACTGGGTAAACCAAAGTAATTCGACACTAATTCGGAGGAAGAGGAATTCAAATAAAAATACTTACCGACAAATTAATCTCAGAACAAAAGAAAAAAATTATGACGCCACAGATTAATTTTTTGAAGCTTTATTTCTTTAGAATGAAAAAATTAATTTACTGCTTTTCTGACAATCTCAATTTATTATTACAATAAAACACAATTGAATAAACCTATTTGCCAATGCCAAAGAAACGTAAGTTGTCGCCTATTTTAACACTTTCTGTTGTTACTTTGATAGATGTTAATTTTAAATTTAAATGTAACTCCTTCTTCAATGTTCATTATCCAAATTAGCGACAACAGTTGCTAAGTTTTCTTTTTTAAAATCGGTTTTATTTGAGTGGACTAACCCTGTGGTAAATATTGAAGTCGTCACATGAATGCTAACTGAGAGACGTTCAAATATCATCAATTTTCTCAGCTACTTTATCAACCATTACAGTTCCACCCTCCTATAGACGATAAACATTGAAAATGAAGGAGGCAGGGCTGTGGTGTCGGAGTCGGAGTTAGAGTCGAGAGTAATTAAAGCGTCATTGGAGTCGGAGTCGTGAAGTCGGAGTCAGAGTCGGAAGCAATTCAGGTATCACTGGAGTCGGAGTTGTGAAGTCGGAGAGAGTCGGAGTCGGAAGCAATTCAGGGATCACTGGAGTCGGAGTCGGAGTCGGAGTTGTGAAGTCGGAGAGAGTCGGAGTTGGAAGCAATTCAGGGATCACTGGAGCCGGAGTCAGAGTTGTGAAGTCGGAGTCAGAGTCGGAAGCAATTAAGTGGTCACTGGATGCGGAGTCGGAGTCGGAGTCGGAGTCAGAGTCGGAAGCAATTAAGTGGTCATTGGAGTCGGAGTCGGAGTCAGAGTCGGAAGCAATTAAGTGGCCATTGGAGTCGGAGTCAGAGTCGGAAGCAATTAAGTGGTCATTGGAGTCGGAGTCGGAAGCAATTAAGTGGTCATTGGAGTCGGAGTCGGAGTCAGAGTCGGAAGCAGTTCAGGGATCACTGGAGTCGGAGTCGGAGTTGTGAAGTCGGAGAGAGTCGGAGTCGGAAGCAATTCAAGGATCACTGGAGCCGGAGTCAGAGTTGTGAAGTCGGAGTCAGAATCGGAAGCAATTAAGTGGTCATTGGAGTCGGAATCGGAGTCAGAGTGGGAAGCAATTCAGGGATCACTGGAGTTGGAGTTGTGAAATCGTAGAGAGTCGGAGTCGGAAGCAATTAAGTGGTCATTGGAGTCGGAGTCGTGAAGTCGGAGGCAATTAAGTGGTCATTGGTGTCGGAGACGTGAAGTCGGAAGCACTTAAGCGGTCATTGATGTCGGAGTCAGAGTCGGAAGCAATTAAGTCGTCATTGGAGTCGGTGTCGTGAAGTCGGAAGCAATTAAGGGTCATTGGAGTCGGAGTCAGAGTCGGAGTCGTGAAGTCAGAGTCGGAAGCAATTAAGGGCTCATTGTAGTCAGAGTTGGAGTCGTGGAGTTGGAGTCGTGGAGTCGGAAGCAATTAAGGAATCACTGGATTCGGAGTCGGAGTCATGAAGTCGGAGTCGAAGTCAGTTTAAGTGTCGGAAGTAAATAAAGGGGTCACCGGAATCGGAGTCAGTAAAACTATACTGACTCCAGGTGAATTTACACTTTATATAAAAAGTCTCACATTATAGAATTTTTAGTTTTTTCTTCTATTGTATATTTACTATTTCCTTTAAAGAAAGTCATCTCAACTTCTTTTTTAAAATCATTTTTTGTAGTTATTTTGTATTTGCAAAACTATATATGTAAAAATATCTTACATTTTAGAATTTTTATTTTTGTTATATCTTTTACATCCTGTAAAAGATTATATTTCAACTTCTGTTATAAAGTAGTTTTATTTTTGTTCTGTAGTTGTTTCTTATTTGCAAAGATATATATATATATATATATATATATATATATATATATATATATATATATATATATATATGTGTGTGTGTGTGTGTGTGTGTGTGTGTAAAAAGTCTTACATGCATTTTTATTTATTTTTGGCGTGATTTTTTGTTTTCAACGGTTGTCGCTAATGTGGATCAATCATCCATCACGCGAAGGCTTTATACTAAAATAGATACAGTAATTATTTCTTATGTAAATAACTTTTCGAATGTTTAAATTATTAACATTTCATCTCTTTGTTAATATTGAAATAATTCGGCGAAAATTGTCCTCCTTAGAAAAAGACTCTCTAACCCACATGCACGGCCTTGGAGTTTACGTCAAGGATCATCTCCCACTGGTTAGAGAGTTGTCTCTCGAATCGCCAGACTATTCGTATTTGTGTCTCCGGCTATCTCTTCTCAATGCTGTAAGCTATCTCTTCTTCCTTTATCGCTCTCCATTCTCTCAAGACTGCGGAATAATCGATGTCATCTCTGACAGTATAGACAAGGCTCTCTCTTTCTCCATCCGTTTGTTCACATGTTAGTGTTTGGCGATTTTAACGCCCATCATACCAAGTGGCTTAAGAATGCTACTACTGACCTTTCAGGCATTCAGACACTTAATTTTTCAGTTTCTCAATCCCTCACACGGTGTCTGTCAACATCTCCTTCAACTCCACCCCCTGCAAAGAATCTCCTACCTCTCGCCTGTGAAACTCCCTTCCCTACTCATGTTTCCCTGAGAGCTTTAATCCCCAACTATTCAAATGTAATGTCAATCGACATCTCCAGTTGCCTTGATCTATCCACTGTCCTTCTCCTCATCCTCTCCTCTATCATTCCTATCGCTCCAAATCCTCTGTAACCTCTTGCGTGCTAGTGGCTTCACGCCATGCTAGGGGTGAAATGCTTAAAAAAAAATATCACATAGCAAAGTAACAATTCGTTAAGTGACATCAACGGATAAAAATATCTTTGGGCCCTAAGAAAAAAAATCTTTGGGCCCTTAAGTTCATTAACTTGTTGGCGGAACAATAAAGGTTTATTTCGAGGTCACAGGAAACTTTTCGAGTTTCTCTTCGGTCACATAAAAGAGGAGGAATCTGAAATGATTGACTAAATTTGTCAGGAGACTTCTTTTCGTAAATGCCAGGATGTGGAAACTTAAAAACAAGCTAAAATCCTTTCCATCTTAATTAACCCTTATTAAATCTATTTAGTACGAGCATTCAGTATGTATGAGGCACGTCAAAGATTTGATAGAAACGAACAGATTTGTAGGCAACCAAATACAACCGTGACCCCGAATAAACAGCCTCTAAAATAAAGCCGACCTTGTGTCAAATCATGTCTCGGTGAGGGGATGAGGTAAATATCCAATATAACCATAGATTGAATAATAATAAAAAAAATAGTTCTGAAGCTAGACGAGAAGAAAGGGAGACATATACTATTTCGTCAAAGGTAGCCTCAGAAAACAAGCAAATTGTTAGTTTTAATCAATTATAAAATCAATGCGTTTTACGTGTTGTATGTCGATTACAATTGATCTACTTGATTGTACGAGACTAACTTTGGAAATTTTATTTATCTCCTTTCATTTCATCTGACTTTTTGATTAAATTCAGAATTTGTTCAGTTTATTTCGGAACTTTTGTGTCTGTCATGGGTTACACTAGGTACCTCCACTTTTTCCGGCAAAATTTCCGATACCTAACTTTAAAATAAATTTTTAAAAATGAAAAAACATGCTTGAAGATTTCATTTTTGCTTTAATTGAAAGTTTATTCATTAAATTTATTATTTCCATTAAGGAAACAATTCTGGTGTATTTCAGATAGAAACTATATACATTGGAATGTCAAATTTAATTTTGGAATTTCAAATTTTCGTAATTCCCGCCATTTTCTTAATTTTACGAAATTTGTAAACAAACACAAATTTATCGATTTTAAAAATATTTAAAAAAGTTTCTGACACGTTATTTTAGTAAAATTAGAAAATTTAATGTTAAATTAATCTGATTTAAAAGAAATATTACTTACTTCTAGCATAAAAAAGTAATATACAACCAATTATTAACGATTGGTACTGTTATTTTTATCCAATATTTGATCTACGTGTTGAGTGACGAGTGATGACAGCTACTACGGATGACCATAAATGAAAATTATTAGAAATCTGAGTAAACGCTTTTTTTTTAGTTTTAGTGAAAGGGGCAAAACTCTTTTTCTAATAATGGCAATTTCAGTCTACTGTACATGGAAATACGGAACGTATTAATTAAAAAAATACAACATAAAAAATTATATGAAAAAAAATTAGCACCACTAAGTTTATTAAACTTTGCAATTTTGAACTTGTAAATTTTGTTTCTACTTAATTACTAATTATCACAAGGAAATAGGCTAATACAGAATTTTGCAAGATTTTTAAACTATTATAAATTATTATAATTAAAATGTAAAACCAATGAAAAAATTCTTGTAAAATTTAATGACCTTAATATTACTTATTTACAAAAGCAATTAAAAGCTTTTCTAATTAAGTAATATCATAGATTTATTGGATTCATTATTTTTCAATTCAGAGCAGATTTTTAGTTAATTAGCGCAAATTTAAAAAAAAAGAGTAGGTGATTTACCATCTCTAATGACTTTTACTTTAACAAAAAAAATTGTCAGGAAATAAAAAGGTTTTGAACGAAATTTCAGGAAAATAAGTAAAATGGGGTGTAACATATTTAAAAAAAAAAATTTTTTACCAAAATTTTGTAGAAAAAATATTTCAAAAATAATTTCATTCATTTGTGAATAAGTCCTGAAAATTTCATTAAAATCCGACAATTACTTGATTTTTACAAGAATTTCCAAATCAATGTGTTTTCAACGGAAAAAAGCGCGAAAAAAAACAATGTTATTTTAACAGCACCGCGATGACGTAAACAAAAGAAGATTTTAACAAAATTTCGAACGTGTTAAAAATAATAAAAAATTTCAAAAATATTTAAAAAAATACTTTGGTCTTTCATCTTGATAATAACATAAGCATTTTGACGATAAAACTTGATTTACGTTAAGTTTGTGGCATTTTTCATTACGCTATGCCGTTTTCCCGGAAAAAGCGGACGTGCCTAGTTACACCCTTGACACGAGTGTCCTTTTTTTCTTTTTTTTTTTTTTGGCCTGGGAAAAGTGTACTGTACCTTAACTGAGAGAAAATATGTAAAATATTCAGACAATATGATAAATAATTTGACATCATAAAACTCGTCGGGACTACTGGGTCCATTGAAGACAAAATGACCGATTGAAATCAATAAAAGGACTTTAACCATTTTTATTTTTAAATACTTTTCATGTGGCTAGTCTGCAGGAAATGACCTAAGGAGGTCATCAATATCAATATTGACCCCTCTCCCAGCTAACAAAACAAAATAATTACTCGTACCTGGCCTAAATAAACTTTAACTTTTTAATGAGCAGGAGTTGAAAAATCAATTAAAAACTATAATAAGCTCCGTTAATTATGTTCGGATTGACGCCAATATCAATTTATTCTTTTTTTTATGTTTACAGTGTTTTTACTTTTAATCTTTGTGTTTTGTATTTTGTTTTGCTTTACCCTTAATTTCAACCACGTTTAAAAGCAAAGGCATCCTTTAGAAATATTTGTCGTGTGGGTATTTTAAAATTAAAGCAAGCACATTTATTTAAATCACTGGGAAATGTTTTAACAGACGTTGGTAAATTTGTGACAGAAATTCAAAGGCGTATTTCAATAGCGACGAAATATGTCTTCCAAAAAATAAATAAAAATATTAACGTACAGGAACATTACATTGGAAAAAAAAAGAGTGGTAAACTGTTATTTAATATCGATTCAGTAAATATGAAGAATTTCCTCAAAGACGAAGAGTAGCGACGAGGCAACAGAGATGTCGTTCTACTGACGAATACTGAGAATAACATGGAAGGAAAAAGCGAGTAATGAGGAAGTTTTACGGGAAATGAGAATGAAATTAACAGAAATCAGAGAGAGTTGGGATTTCTGTGACACATAATGAGGAAAGCAGACTTGGAGAATTTGACACTCTCAGAATATACGGGATGCGAAAGAACGAAGAAAAATAACGATTAAACTATTTGACAAATTTGTGTAAATGGATGCCAAAAATGAACTGGGAAGGATAGCAAGGGGATAAATATTTCCTAGAGCTACAAAGGAGAGGAAGTTGTGTAGAGCGATGGTCATCCCAGTCCTGAAGAGACACGGCACATAAAAGAAGTTCGTCATTGAAAACTCTCGTATTGGTCGCCCAGACGTTGCCAATATTCCTTTACAAATTGGCGCTCCTTAACCAATCGACAGAGATCGATTAATCCGAAAAAAGAAACTTGACTAATGTAAGACATTAAAAGCAACATTTCTACCTTGTTTCCGAAAAAATTCCTATCAAATATTTTGTGGCAATTGAACCTGCAAACTAGACAGACGTGCATGTCTCTATTTTAACTAAAAGCGGACTTGGCGAATTTGACACTCACGTGATATACTGAAGGCAAGAGCGACCGTGGAAAACAGCGAGAAAATGCAAGTCAGAAAATGGACTGAAAAGGAGAGCAAGGGGATAAATATTGTATGTAGAGCTATAAACAATAGGAAGTTGTGGAGAGCCGCGACCGTCAACGTCCAGAAGAGAGAAAATGCATAAAAGAAAATCGTCACTGGAAATTCTTTTTTTTATCATCATTTCACGCTAAGCAAGGCAATAAAGCCTATAAGCCTCAAGGGGGTTACTGACTGAGAGAATATGAGAAAAACACATTAGAGAGAATAAAAGAACGGGAATTAAGAAGACAGAAGATAACAATTAACATTGCATTTAAATTTTTGAAGTTGACTGGGAAACAAGAAGCCGGAAGAGAGTTCTACGAGAGATAAATGTGAGAGAAGAAACTGCTAGCATAGGACTTACGGCTACATCTCGCCATTTGAAATGCAAAATGATGAGATCTGATGGTCGCCAAGACGTTGCAAATATTCCTTTGAAAACCGGACCTCATTAACCAGTCGTCATTATGTTCAGAGATCAATTAATCGAAAGAAAAAACCTGATTGGCAAATGGAATTAAAAACAACATAAAATTCTCAAATGTGGGAATTAATTTATCCTACAAATTCTACTCTTTTCTTAAATATTCTTATCAATTATTTAGTATCAATAAATTTATTTTCAATAAACTTCTTATCGCTGAATGGGAAAGGCATCTCACTTAATCTCTTTCATAATAATGATATATCTTCCATGTCAACTTTTTTAAGTAACTCATTAAAAATTATTGCTTTTTGTTAAAAACGAACGTTTTTCTAGTGTATTCTCGAACCCAACGTCAATGTTTCCATTTTTTTTTCTTTACTTGTTGAGAGTATTTCAACTGCAAACTACTTGAAAATATCTGCCGCGAAAATTTGTCTGGAAAAAAATCGCTACAAATTGGTGACTAATCAGCGTTTGATTAAGCCACTTGTAATCCAGACCGTTAAGCGAGTTCATCAATATCAAACAGACCGGTTTTAATTCAAAATGTCGGTCTTAGAATTTTTTTAGTATAATAAGGGGAGTTTTTTTTAATGGTTAATGCAATAAATCAAAATGTTGAAAATGTAAAAGCGTTCGTTTGTGTTAAGATTTGCAAATAAGCTTATTCATACGCCTGTTGTTTTTAAATATCTGAAGTGTCTTTTTTGTTGTTTTAAAGATTATTTTGCGATGATTTTTCTTGTTATAAGTAAAAAAAGAAATCTTTTTGTTTTAAAAATAGTTGAAAGAAAATTATTCTCACTGCTATTATGGTGACGCCTCCTGCCATTCTGTTCGGCTGATGACTAAAGTGTATAAATGATTGGCAGTTGAATGACATGAGTTTGTTTAATTTGGTGCGTTAAGTCGAAATCGTTGTAAGTGACGCTTAATGGAAGACAGCGTTAACGTTCAAGTAATCGTTTTTTTGTTTTTTGTTGCTACCATATCAATTAGATACAAATACGTTGTTGGGAAATAAGCGGTGTCAAGTCCACGTTGGGAACAATTCATTACAACCTTCCTCACATATGGTGACTTAAAAAATAAACTTCAGTTCATGCATCCATTTCTCTCGCTGTGAATCAATAGACGATGCTTTCAATGAGAGTGATTTTATAAAACAACAGCTTCGCTACTTTCATTTCCAGAGTTTGTCAATGTTATGAATAGGATATATCAAAACTATTTTCGTTTTTTTACAGACATTTATTCCAAAGTTTATTTCATGTTCATATATATAATTGTGAGTACAATTTTTTGTGTTTCTTTAAGGCAAGGGTCACCAAGTATCCTTTCAATGAGTCTATCGGAATCTTTTCCGATCAATCCATCTGGAAATTTTGCTGTCTTCATGTACCACATTTTTTTTTAGATTTCGACTTCAAAGTCCTTGTATTTCGATAGTTTATTATTATTATTATTATTATTATTATTATTATTATTTCCTTTGATTTCTGGCGTTTACACATTTCTTTCCGGGTCTCGCCCAAAGACCTAAGGTTAGAAATGGCATTATGACTCTTTCCACTGAAAAAAAAAATTACATAGATAAAGCGCTTCGTAAAGTGTGGGCTGTACTTGTGAGAATTTTTTTTTTGTATTTCTTTGAGGCATGGACTTCCAAGAATCCCTTCACTTTGTCTACTGGAATCTTTTCCAACCAATCCTAGGGCTACAACTACAAAAGTGATTGTTGATGTTCCAATGTGCCATATATTATTATTATTATTATTTATCAACAATATTTTCGTTTTAAGACATTTATTCCAAAGTCTATTTCATGTTCATATATAAAGAAAGACTCTTTAATAACCTGCGATTATTATTGTTATTATTATTATTATTATTATTATTATTATTATTATTATTATTATTATTGTGTATCAAATGTATTTTCTTATCTTTGCTCCAAAGCTAATTTAAATTAAACAGTCCAAGACTATGACTTCTCTATATGATCATACCACAGTGAACAACACTCTTCAACCTTTCGTTGCTGTTGTTATTTTACCGGATACATGTGTTGAGATGACGGCAATTTTATGGCATTATTTTAAACTTGACGTCTAAAGCCGCGAAATCTGGTTATAGAATTCACGAAATGGAAGGAAATGAAAAACATATTTAACAGCACTGCCTTCAAGAATTGTAATCGTTTTAATGGCGACTTGTACCATGAAACGAATATCAGAATAGCAGGAGAATCAGTTCTCGATTGTGACGCGTCATAATCGACGCACCATATGTCGCATCATATGACGCGTCATAATCAACGCACCATATGTCGCATCATATGACGCGTCATAATCGACGCTCCCTATGTCGCATCATCTGACGCATCATAATCAACGCACCATATGTCGCATCATATGACGCGTCATAATCGACGCTCCCTATGTCGCATCATCTGACGCATCATAATCAACGCACCATATATCGCATCATATGACGCGTCATAATCGACGCACCATATGTCCCATCATATGACGCGTCATAATCGACGCACCATATGTCGCATCATATGACGCGTCATAATCGACGCACCATATATCGCATCATAATCGACGCACCATATATCGCATCATATGACGCGTCATAATGGACGCGCCATATGTCGCATCATATGACGCGTCATAATCGACGCACCATATATTGCATCATATGACGCGTCATAATCGACGCACCATATATCGCATCATATGACGCGTCATAATCGACGCACCATATGTCGCATCATATGACGCGTCATAATCGACGCACCATATGTCGCATAATCTGACGCGTCATAATCGACGCTGCATATGTCCCATCATATGACGCGTCATAATCGACGCACCCTATGTCGCATCATATGACGCGTCATAACGTACCATATATCGCATCATATGACGCGTCATAATCGACGCACCATATGTCGCATCATCTGACGCGTCATAATCGACAAGGCAGAAAATCGAACAGTATTTGAAAACTTTCAAAGAACCAAAACCTTGAAATGAAACCCCATATTCGTCACATCAATTGACATCATGACTCTCGTAACCGATTAGAGTTATAGATGCACCATCCGTACTGAAGCCATAACAGTTGTGATACGTCTAAGGAAAGATAGAATATGCCCCACGCAGTCAGATGTGGCACAAGGCCGAATTTAATGTGGGGTATCCAGAGCCCGTAGGCTCGGCCAAAAATTCCTCGTAGAACCCGTATAAAGTGGGTTCGGGCAGCTGCTTCCCGAGACGAGACTCAGCTCCATCTGCGGTTCCTCTCTATCCGGAGGCAAAGAGCCCGACCAGCACAGCTGGAGACGAATCTCCAACTAAGGCAAGATGATCTGATGAAGCATATCTCTCTTCAGACTAATTTTGAATTAAAAGTTTTACTTCTCCAAGACAACAGCTAACCCTGCAATTTAATCCATAGATGGAGGGAGAATAAACGGATTCATACCTTTCCCAAGAGTATTTGTGCGAATTGGAACTACGCATTGATTATACAACAAAAATACTTTTGATACACCGCAACAGTTTCCAGTTATGAATGGGCGTTGCTGCTGCCTCCTAGTCAGGTGCGGCTGTTTCATTTCAAAACACCATCTTGAATGCATTTACAAAAATATACAAACTGAAAAAAGAAAAGAAAACTATTTAAATGTACGAAAAAGTATTTTTGTTTCGTTCGTTCTGAATTCAAATGCGGACAAATTACTTGTAGAAAAGAGACTTGAACTGATTGAGTTTATTTATGTGACGTTCGAATGGTTTTTGCTTCATTATCAAAATGTCTGCTATGCAACCACTTTTTTCAATTTCATCGATTTTTCTGATTTCGCAGGCCTCACCTGACTCACAAATCAATTGAGTGAAAAATAATCGATGAATTGACGAATTTTAAGCATTTTTTGTAAATTTAAATTGATTCATTAAAAAATTGATATAAAAAATTCTTTAAAATTTCAACATAAAATAATAATTCAGTCATTCTATCATCCATTCGCGATGTTTTTATTTCTTTGCGTGAATGATATTTCTTTCACATAAGCCAGTGATTGCAGGAATTTGATGACGCTTTCCTTACTTTGCGATATCGAATGTATTTTGAAAGAATTCGTTCAGTGACTGCTGAAAGCTTCTAAATAAAATACGATCGCTTTGATTCATAATTCTAATGCTAAAATCCAGTCAAAATTTAAGCCATCGTTATCTGCATAACGAAAGTTTTCCAAGAAAATAAATTCCAAAAAAAGACTTTCTCTCGTATTAAAAAAATTCATCATACGACATTAAAAAAAATTGTCTATATTCGTCAGTATTGCGTGTCTATATTTTTACGGACATTTTATATTATGCTATTTTATTTATCTAGTTTTTCCCATATTAAGGAAGTAATCAAAATATTTGCCATTTACTTAAAAAGCCTTTGTTATTACTTACATTATATAACATGCAAACTATTGTCTTCATCTTTGTTGTTATTATCAAAACGGGCGAAAATTTGGGATAATAACAACAAAGATGAGGACAATTAATATAATGTAAATAATGGTAACTCCTCATTCCAGAAATTTCGAGAGAAAAAGCGTTTGCCATTATCCATTGTTTGTTTCGTGCTCATGTAATTTTTGTTATTTTCATGAAAAAGAAGAAACAAGTCATTCTGGAACGAATTCTTCTTTAAAAGTACGAATTTTCTGTACTTTTTGCTTGCAACTGTTGTCGCTATTGTAACAATATAGGAAGAGTCGGCCACGTTCACACCATTGTCTAACCTGCAATGACTCCATACGAAAAGTTTCCATAAACAAAAGTCGCAAAATGGGGAGGGCCGCCCCTCGCCCATACAAATTATGTCTCTCCTCCTCCAGCAAAAGGGATGTGAACTAATTTAATATACATTTTTTTTTACTGACAATTTGACTTAAAGCCACCCCCACCGGACTCATGACATTGGCAACGGACCTGATATAAACAATTTTGAAGCTTGCATGTTACTTTCTTTGTCAGATGAAATATGCAGGCAAAAAAGTTTGGTAAAATAAAAAAAAATTTTCTTTTCTTTTTTTGCATTTCACAGAAGAAAAAGGAAAACTGTAGAATGTAAAAAAGAATGTATTTAGTATTTGCCTAATTTCAGCCATGTTTATTTTTATAATCGAATCAAAAGTTGTCGTTTTTCTTGCCGTGGAGAAACGAACAAGACTTTCAAAACAAACAAGACTTTTGCAATTCCATATTGTTTCGATATTGATTGGCAGAAAATTGTCAAGAAACATATTTCAGTCAATGTCGAAAAAAGTTCTCTCTTTTAAAAATCACAATTCAAATGTTGTTGGTGATTTTATTTTATTTCTTATCTATGTCTGTTTTTTTTTAACGGTCGTAGAATATGAAAACTAATTTAATTTTACAAAAAATAATGTTATACCTATTATTTCGGCGAGTATTTTTATATAGAAAAACATACAAGATTTCCTTTTGGTTTTCTTCAATAAAAATAAAAGAAAGGTTTTTTATGTCGATACCGCCAAAGAAACGCGAGACCTGAGGTTAAAAATGAATTTTGAAAACAGAAAAATCTTTCTTGAAGCTTTTATTTTAGTTTAATTTCAAATTAATCGATTAAATTGAATATATCCAATAATTAAAATACTTTGCTTTATTTCAAAACTAATTTAAATTGACTGGAAGGAGTTTTGTTTTAAATCGCTAAAAATTACTGATTTTGGCTCCATTTTTAGCCATCTATCAACACAATGTGATTCTCTTTATTAAAAATTCTTTCAAAAATAGAATAAAATTTTCTGAAACTTTGAGGAATATTAACTGATCTAAAGTTTAATTAATCTGATTTGAAACAAATATTACTTTTACTTTAAAATATTGTATTTTTATAACACGGTGGTAGGTGTTTAGTTTATTTAAGGTTTTGACAGCTTGACTGATAACGGGTATTTATCTAATTTTTTTCTACGGGGGAGGGCACATCTGTAAAAATTCTTTGAGCGATATAACGTTATTTTTTCTCATAATGTTGTGCATGGACATCGGTATTTACAAAAATCGTCACGTTTATACGTACAAAAAATTCAAAATTATTTTTTAAAATATTAGTGGCCACTGAATTGTAATAAGCTTTTCTAATTATGAATTGTAAATATAGTTTTTACGTAATAATAATATCGTGTAACCTGTACAAATTAATACAGAAATTTAAAAGATTTAAAACTTTATGAATTATTCTAATTAAAATTTAAAAGAAAGAAGAAATTCTCGTAAAATTCATTCATCGAAAAAATATCGGAATAGTGTCCATAATTGGTCCTTATAAAAGCAATTCAAATAATTTTTTCTAATTAAATAATGTATTAGTTTTATTGTATTTTTCATTTTACGATTCAGAGCAGATTTTCCTGCTTTACAACAAAAAATTGATTGCTTAAATCCTCCAAGGAGTTCTGGGTATAATTAATATAAAAAATTATGCGGTACAAAATTGAATGTCTCTAAATTTCTTAAAATTAAATTAATGGGGGTGTAATAGATGTAAAAAAAAAATACTTTTACTAAGATTTTCTAAAAAAAAAAAAAATTTCTAAAATAATTCATTTGTGAATAAGTCCTGAAAGTTTTATTAAAATCCGACAATTATTTGATTTTGCAAGAACTTCCAAATCAATGTCTTCTTCCTCGCAAAAATGACGCTAACATTTCCTTTACTAATCTCCACCCGCTGACGCAAGAAAAACAAAATTTTGAACGTTCTGAAAAAGGATCAAAAATATAATTTAATAATTAAAAAATCCTTTTGTTTTTCTATTTTTTTTTATGATAAAACTTTGTTTTTATTAAGTTTGGGGCATTTTTGTCATCATGGCATGCTAATTTTTTAGCGAATCTGTGGAGGCACCTAGTTTTATATAAGAAGACCTGCAATCTTTCCTCTTAGTTTTTTTTTTTTTTTTAATGAAAATAAAAGAAAGATTTTCTGAAAATAATTTTTGTCTATGTTGATATGATGATGAAATGCTATTAAATTTGGCAGACAACAAAAATTAGTAAATGTTGTTTTTGTTGTTCGTTTTTTTGTTGTTATTTTATGTAAATAATTTTTTGCCGGAAATTACATCATAAAAGTCGTCTGAATGAATTTCCGAATTACTAAAAAACAATTCAAACTTTCAACAAAAAGAAAACAGATATTCATATGAATAAATAAATAAAAGTGTATTTTTCCAGTTCATTAAGCCTACCTTATGGAAATTGTTTTCCAAATTGCTATTGAAAAATGTTTATGAAATCTGACGTTATGGTGATGTTTTTATTTATTTCTTACACTTCTTGTCAACGATTAACTGCATGAAACGAACCCGTAAAGCCGTTTATAGTAATGAGACTGTAATGAAAGAAAGAATACTTTCAGTTTACATTTCACCATTATAGGCATTATTACATCAGTGATATAGTAACATTTAATACACGGACAGAACAGAATAGATATATACTTATTTATCACTAATTTGACCCACAAAGAAATTATAACACAGGTAAACAATGTTAAAGAGACGAAAAGAGAGAGAGAGAGAGTCTTGTAATATTTCTTAACGGGAAAAACGTACAGATCGATGATGTATTCGGTGTACCTCGTGAGACCTTGTGGTTTTCTCTGTGTGTTCTACCGCGTTGGGCTTGTCACGTTTGTTTTCTTTGCAGCTTGCATATCAACTCGTGTGGGAAGGCACATCTTGATTTGCAGAATAGCTAAAAACTGGCTTCGTCACCATGAACTGACGCCACTCATCGGCCGTCACGTGAATCTTGAGACATCATCTCAACAAAAGAGAGATATTCGCATCTGCATCCCTTTAAGTAACCCCCTTCCCAAACAGGGTCCCAGAACCTGCCACAAGGAGTTTTATTCTGTCTGTTGTTATATAATAGAAAGGCGGGCATTCGTGAAAATAAAATGTAGAAAAGGAATATACATATAAACGGTGTACATTAAAGAGTACAGTAATGTTTTAACAATGTCCGTTTACAAACACAAGACGTTCTTCCTATATTAGTGTCATGCAAGAGTTCATATCATAATGTCCTCTAAAAAGAGAAAACACGTTATGATAAGAAATGCCTGGGTCATCTAATATGATGTCCGGGACTGGACACTGTTTGATTTGGTACTGGTGACGTTGTAGTGATTGATGTGTCCTTATTCAAGCATGTAGTATCCATAAAAGCGGGCTGAAGCCAGTCCAGGCAAATATTTTGGTTTGTGTTGTTAATGTGCTCAGTAAAAAACAAAATAGTATGTCTCTTCAGGTTATTAAATAGTCCTCTGTTTTCTAGCCCTTCGATTCTGGTCTGAGAAGTAAAATCATTCCCAGAAGTATTCGAAAAGACTTATCAACCGAGAAATTATTGTTGCGTCACACTCAGGCCAGACCCCAGAGTACAGAGTACAGCTTCTTCCGGTCAAACGCGTGTGGCTTTAAAATTACTCAAAAACAATTTCTAGCAGTAAACTAGATTTTATTCTTGGGTTATAACCTATTGTTTTAATCGTGCGAAGTTGCGATGAAGCGTAGATGATGGGGCAGATGAACAGTCTAACGGGTGTCTTCCCTGTCTGTCATTCTCCAAGACCCACATTGTCTTACTGTGAGTCTTTTCGGGATGCAGCTTCTGTTGTCTTCGTCTAAAAAAGCAATTTATCTTCATCCAACGACTTTTCTTTGAAGCTCACTTCGTTATACCATCGGTGGAAAATAAATGTTCCAAATTTATTTTTCCGACAAGACCTCAGCTGATTGATATTGCTACATTATGAAACAGTCTTCTTTTGTTTTCAAGCAGTTTGTATAAATCAGGGTGAAATGAAAAATTTCGACATGTCTGGGAATTTATGCGAAAATCAAACGTAATCACGATGTCATCTGTTGTTTCTCGATTTCTGTAGAAGAAACGAAGTAACATTAATTTAATCAATGCTAATTTGCAGAGAATCTTTCGATCCAGACACGTGACACGATCAAGCTGAAGTCTTTCACACGTTCGTCTTTTGATAAAAAGTTCATTGCTTATCCAACGCTGTACAGAACGTCCTCCCACGGGTCCATATATAAGTGTAGAAACTTAGGGCACCTCGACCTAGTGTAATGTTTAACAAGTACCCCCTGCTTTCAGCCTTGTGCCACATCTAAGCTACGCTTGGAAAATCACTATAAGTGAAGGGACTCTAATGTAACGTCCGTCCGTTGCATGTATAACGCAACAGTGTAAAATAATGAAGCGAACTTTTCTGTCCGCTTTCTTCTTATACTACTCTCTCTCTCTCTCTCTCTCTCTCTCTCTCTCTCTCTCTTGCAGTTGCTCTTTTCTTTATTAATAAAGATTCATTTAATGTACATCAAGTAAATTGCAGACGTTTATGTATGTCAAATAGCACCACCTCGTGTGGGTAGGTACCTCTTGACTTGAGGAGTACAAACTAAAAACCGGCTTTCGTCACTCTGAACTGACGTCACTCACCGGCCGTCATGTTACCGTCATGTTACCCGCGTGACTTCATCTCAACCAAAGGGAGATAATCAACATTTGCATCCCGACAGTAGATTTGTAAAAACCGTTTTTAGGTCTTTAAGGGACCTTTAAGGCGAGTTTTATGCCGTCAAAATCCAAACGAGGAAATTATTTATGTCAAAATAAGATATAAAAACGACTCTCTTTTCTTTTGTGTTAATTTTGAAAGTAAATTCATCAGAATTCTGAGATAAACAAGTTTATTTAATTATAATAAAATATATTTATCACAAACTGATCAATCTTTTATGATTTCGTCACATTAGCGACAACAGATTTAAAGAAAAATATTTTGCCGAGGAGTAGGAATTTTTTGTAATTGTGACACAAGACCAAAAAAGGTGGTGGGGGGGAATTGGGTTGAGGTTGGTCGTCGCTTACTATCCTATACCTAGCTAATCGGATTCACGACCCATTCACTCGTTACAATTTGCACATTCGCCACAAGAACTTATCCGTCGTCATTCGATCCTCTATATACGATAATACATCATACATTCGGGGGATATACGAAACACACCCATGAGATAAAAATTTCATGATGATAAAAAATAAGGAGCTTATCGGTGGCGGTCTGACTGGCATAGAAATATCAACCATTCCTTTGTCTCGAGATTTTCCAATTTGGGGCAATTATCCAGCCCCTTACTGGCAATTAATCCAACTCCAACTTGCCTTCTCCGGCATCTCTGACTTCCACTCATAGATGCTACCACCTCTCCTTCCTCCAACTTCCTTAGAAAAAAACCTGTCGTTTTTTTTTTTTTTTTGTTTTTTTAATGAAGAGTGTCACGTGATCCGGTTGACCAATCCCTTTCTAGGGAACGTATCAAGGAGCGGTCTGAACCTTAACTAAAAGCTAACCACCTCACCTACTTTAAAATTTATAATACTTTCCTTTAATAAACAAGTGACCTTCGACTAAATGATATGAGCAACGGACATGCTGCAGCTTGTACATTTCACGACTATAGGGTGACAGCCGGGGAGTTAAATTAGAAAACTCTACTGAATCTACAGTGTGCAGGAAGTGAGTGATGGAAGAGATCCACCAAACAGTACCTCCCTAGAATGCAGATGTAAATGTCATGTCAAAGAACAGCATCAGTGCAGAGGTTTGTAAATATGGCACACTATGTCATTCAATTCATATAACACAATATCCGAGTGAGGTTGTCAGAGTAGAAGGTACGACACTTTCAAAACTAGAACTAATTTTTAGACAAAAAATATTTGGACTTCTTTAAGTTAATAAAAACCTTTAAAGTCTACAAATAGAAGTCAAGGTTTTCTTCTGACTGTTGGCAAAGAGTAATTAGTAAGCGTAAAAATGATACAGTTTTAGGCTTTAGATATTTCTTCTAAGTTCATAACAGATACACAATTGGAGATATATTTTTCGATCACTGATAAAACATGATTAACGAATAGATTTTTTTTATCAGTATCTAAGAATCGGAGCTAGTTTTCTATAGTTAAAGAAACAAAGTTTCGTACATCTCAGCTTTCAAATTTTTTTCTAATGTATCCAAGTATTAGGCGTCTTTGGTCCCAAATCTAAATGCATTGATTTGAAATATCTTTTCATTTCTTTTTAATAAATTGTTGTGACAGATAAAACTGTTTAAGTTAACTTATGAAGCTTTATTAAACATATGAAGACAACTGTCTATATTTCTAAGATGTGGTATTATATGACATATGGCACAGTGGATAAAGGCTAAAGGTTAAATCCAGTGACAGGACCCAAAGAGTGTGAGTTCAATACCCGGTTAAGGCGGTGGAGAGGGGAATTAACAGGAGATAACTCATAACTGACATTCATTAGACATGGCATGCGGAACTAGAACAGTCCACCCCAGTGAGCGAAATAAAGGGTTCAGTTCAACATTCCAACCACCTGAAGAAAGCCAGAGCGTACAACGGCCGAAACGTTGTGATAAATATGGCAACAAAGATGAGAACGATAGTCCGAACAATGTAAATAGTGTGTATCAAAAGACAACATAATGCAACTGGGCGCCATATTTAAAAAGTGCAAAGAGGAGTATTTGCGAAGGTAAGTAATAACGCTCACTTCCTGATTGGATTCATTCTCGAAACGACAAGTCATCGATTATTATTATCATTATTTTATTTTATTTATTTATTTGCCTTATTTTATTGAATCGTGAAGAGCTATTGAAATCTGTAGAGGAAACAAAATTAACATTTAGGATAACAACAAATATTCTGCCAAACTTGAGTTCGCTAACAAAGATTGAAACTAAATTTTTACTTTATAACAATATCAGGAATGAATAAGAAAACGAAGTTGTATATACGGTAAATATCGATGAACTTGAATGTATCAACAATCAATCAAAGATCGGATATAAATGTGTATCGACGAAGCTACGGGAAAACGCTCTTTAGAAATGTTATTTAAAATTCACTGTTTTAAGTTTGACTTTTGGTCAATTCAAAGAGTTCTGTAAATATGTAATCGCGTGAAAAAAATATACTTATAACAAAGATAATGCTTTTTCATTTACATAATACGTTCAAGAGGGAAAGGAGGATGGTCAGTTAATTAGCATCTGTCGTATTTGTATTTACGGCTGGCGGTTTTATGAATAGTGGTCAGCCTAGTATCTTTAAAGTCGCCACAGTATGAGTTGGTTCTTTTGACATTGGGTGAATTTTCTATTTTCTGTTTTTCTTTCGAGTTCCTTGTTCAGTTTTTATTTGTTTGTGGATTAAATACCGGCTCCCAGTCTGAAGGATTTGGAAAACGAAATGGAATGATTTCATTCGTCAATTATTCTAAGCGAACACGTAATATATTTCCTACTACGTTTTCCTTCCCACTAAAAATGGGCCAGAGTAAAGCTGATTTTCTATTCCTTTTCGAAACCAGACACACTAGTTGATAGCCAATTATTTGTGATATCTGCCATGGTCGATTTTTGTATGGAAATACAAGTGAATAAAGCATACAAATCATAAAAAGTGATAATGTTGAAAACAATGGTCTCAAAACAGAAATTGACGATGAAGCGAAGAGATTTCTAACATCACAACGTTGAATTACCATAATGTATGTAGTTTGAATTAAATAATAGTCTTTTTTTTTTCGTTTTGATTTCCTAGTCTTCTTTTCTCTTCTCATCCACTCTTCGTTGACTTTCTCAGCAATCAAGCAACTGGCAAAAATCCTGAGTGGCGATTAAAGATGAGTGACAAATATTCTCCAGACAACAGACCAAAAACAGTCAGGAGAGAAAAAAAAAGCATTGCTTTTATAGAGCTCTACTTCTCTATCTTATCCCAGTCAACAAAAGTGACATCTCCATTAAAAGCTAGAGTTTCTAGCTGGTTGACTAAAAGTTGTGAGTTCACTCCCTATGCTGAGCATTGCATTTTAATTTTATTTTTCTCTTCAACCACTCAAAAATAACCCAACAATTCAAGTTCATTTTCAACATTTAAAAGATCCTATGCAATCTTTATAATACAGAAAGAACATATAAGAACTAAACTCCATTTCCAACACAATTACAGACCCGCATACATAGCATATTAAAACACACCCAAAATGTATTTTTCATCCAATAACAGACAATATTTACAAACATATGAAGAAGATTCCACGATACAATACACACCGTTTAAATCAAAGTGTCTATTGGTTAGAAAATAACATAATGCGAAAATATTTAACAAATGAGAGAAAAGTAAAACCCTTTTTTTGTCTCGCGCGTACTTTAGAGAAAAATGTCTTATAAAACTGTGGGGTAGTTAATGGTGTTGGTTAGAAAAGAATCAGAAGGGTTTTTGATCAAGGTTGCGTTTTTACATTAACACTCCACTTTAAATTTGTAAAGAAAACACAAAAATGAATGACAAGAGATAAATGAAAATCAACAAGTAAACATGTATTGAAACAAGCATATACATATAATTCTGTTAACAACAATAAAGATTAAGTTACACGAAGTGGTTTCCCTTCTATTGTGTGAAGAACAAATGTATGTTGTAATAATGTCTTGTTTAAATTTGTTGGTAGTTTAAGAATGTTTGATGTTTGAGTTTGAAAGTTGAAATACTTGTGCAGAAAAATGATATAGTTCGAATAGTTCACTTGGCTTGAAAACAGACAGTTCACTGTGTTGTGTAAGTGTAGTTTATATCTGTGTGTGTTTGTGAGTAGAAAATTGAATATACACGTACGTGGTTTAGGTTGTGAAAATTTATAATCTATTGAAGTTATTTCTTTAATTTCTACTTTATATAGATGTAAGGTGGCTCCAGGAACGAGCGCGGAAGGATATTGTAGAAAGTGTCATTTAATGTGATTGGCCAAAAATCGACCAATCGTTGATTTTTTTTTCTATAGCTAGTTTGGTGAAGCAAAAACACGAGACATTTTTATGTGGCTCGTGCGATGCGTAAATTGTCTGTACAAAAGGTATTGTTTATTTTCCGTCCAATTACTGTTGAGTAATTTGTGGGTGTGGTGTGCGTAGGCGTCCACTACAAAACCACACAGATTTCGACTTTCAAAGGCAGAGATATGACTGACTCCAAGCCGTTCAAACACGAATGAAGATGTGACTACATAGTTTTTCATCCTTCCGGCGCATGTTGAAAGAAACAAACAACGGCGACTTCAAACGAATCATTTGCAACAACAGCACCAGGGGTCGTTAGGGAATCTTCGTTGACGATTAAAGTCTTTTCTCAACCGTAGATTTTTACCGTGGATCAACTACTTAAAAGTATTTTCTCCACCACAGCTTTGACTGTGGACTAACAACCAAAAGACTTTAAATCAAATAAAGACTATTTTTTTTACTCCTTTTTGACTCTTTTGACTTCATGGCCATATGTTTTTAAATAAAAATTATTTATTCAACAGGCATGATACCATGTTCTCTTTATATTTATTATTATTTATTCGGACGTTCGAATTTTTAATATAAAATCCCCTGGACGACCAAATTTATTAAAAACATTACTTTTTGTACATTAAAATCATATTTTTAAATAGCATGTCGATTTTTTTCTTTTTTGTCGTATTTGCGTTCATCCAAACTGACTAATTATTGAATTACCAATAAATGTCTTGTTCATTTTGTAGAAAAAAAAGTATAATTCGCTTCATAGTATAAACATCATATTTTAAATTCGTAGCATAAGAATCTGTGCCAAACTAAAAGTTTTAAAATGTTTTTTTTTCTTTAGAAAGAAGATTTATATTTTTTAATAATTATTTTTAATCTGATATAATTTGGAAATTTTCCAACATTTCGAAAATCTTTCTCCATCTGACTCAAAGAATAAATGCCCGCAGATGTATTCATATATGTATTTATGAATTATGATCTTCAAAAACTGACCAATGGCGTAAAAGTGTCTAGGTCTTGAAACATTTAGCCACAATACCGACAACAGTTCCAGATAAAAAAAAAATATTCATAATAAATAAATAAGCAGGTGCTCTTAAATTTTCTCATTCATCATCAAATTTTCTTGCTTGCAATTGTTGTCGCTGATGTGGCTAAATCGAAACCGAATAGATACTTCAAAGCCACAGAAAGAATAATCTATTAAATCGCAAAATAATCCTCTTCGGTAGGAAAATGCATTGTAGACACATGAATATGACGGCAAGTATAAATGATTAAAATATTTCTTTTTAATATTAACTTTCATCTCTGTGTCGGCGAATTTGAAATGTTCAATGCTTTGCTCCACTTATCTTCATTGTTTATGCTTTATGCGTGAAACGTTAACGAAAAACCGTACACTGTTTTAATGTGAGGGGCAAATGTAAATCAGGCTAATTTCCCAACTGAAATCAGCTGAATATGTTCAATGTTAACCGGGCTCGAACACAGATCACTGACACCAATATGAAATACACAATTAAATTAGTCTGGGGAAAACGCAACGCGTACTCCTATATTGTGTATTTATTTGATAGTGATAGTGTACAAGGTCACATACATTGGAAGGGTGACACGTGTTAATATAGAAAAGGTAGAAGAATAAAAAACAACGTTACCATTGGTCAGTTTGTTTGGGTGTGTTATGTAGTATCGCTGTTGTGAGAATAGAAACATTTTATTTCGGTTAATCGTCATTTTCTACGATACAGACATTGTTTTCAATATCGTAAACTTACTTGCTTCCACACCTCATCCAATTCACAAAACAGTTTTTGTAAAAAATCAACAGATTTTAATACATCATTTTACAATTTTGATTAGAATAATTAAAGTTAATATTTCCTGCTTAGAATTTAGTATTATTTTAAACTTTTTTAATATATCTTCTTTTTTATGTGCCGTGTCCCTGAATATCTAATCCTCTGATTGTCACTGATAAAATCTCCGTTGTTTGACCACCTAGTTTGACATACAGCTAAAATGTTGACATTTAACCTACTCATTTCCTGCTTTACATTTTCCAAATGTCCAGTTATTTAACGTTCTAACGTTCCATGTCCCGAAAGTTGTTTTTTTGTTTGATGCGAGCAGTCGCAAGGTAACGGTCCGGTGACACGTGTCGTTCATCTCGTTCTTTTCCAGACGAGGGATGACCTCCGAGGAATTTTATCCCCTTTACGCCGCTCGTGCTAGCAGTCTCTGGATGACGGTCAGGTGACACCTGTTGCACATGTTAGTCCTTACCGGACGAGGAGTTAATTCCCATACACTTAACTCTCTTCACGTCGTTACGGTTTCTAGAAATTCAGATTCAGAAAGTGTCGTTCATTTTGATCAGTGACATTTCTGGGTTCACCCGGTGATGATATACAAAAATATCAACTAACAATTACTGAAGCGCATAAAATGTAAAAGAAGCTCTCTTATTCAATGTGAAATTGAAAGCGAAAGAAATTGTATGTTTACAATAGCTTATGAGAAAAGAAAGATGTATGTAAGCCTTTGCTCAAAATATTCTTTTAAGCGCCGAAAGAAATGAAAGAAGGTAGAGTAAACTGTTTATAACAAAGTGAGACCTACAATAATAGTTGACGTTATAAAAGTATTTGATAGAGAGTGTAAAGTATCCGTGAATTTTACGAGGGGCTGTCAAAAATAGAGAGTGTAAAGTATCCGTGAATTTCATGAGGTGCTCTCAAAATTTTTTGTGTCATTCAACGGTTAATAAGTCAACAGGTTTCCGGGAGCGTTCGTTTGTTAAATGGAAAGATATATATGTTATACTCCGCTGCAGTTAGATCTCGTTCTGATTCACTCTACATGTTGGCCGGATGTGAACACTAAGAAAGCAAAACACAAAGTAAAAAAGTCGTTTTCTGTGCATGGGCTCCGAGCATCACAACCTGTCCACAAAACAAATCCCCGAAAAAAAAAGATGACCTTCGTGACCACGAAATTTGCTTTTAAAAAAACCTTCGTAACGACACAGTTGCAAACCGAAAGGCCCCCTGTCGGCACACAGGCGCGCTGTCGCTGCCACCACAATGATCGCTTCTGTCGTCACAGCCGCGTAATCGCCTAAGCTTCATTAATCTCACCCGAATCTTCCCACTCAGAATGCAGCCGACGGCCTAGCTTCGATACCACCAAGCTCCCGACGCCAACCACCGTGTTTTCTAACACTTCAGCTTCATTAGCATCCAGTTCCAGCACTCCATCGTCGTCACCACCGTTACCCCGTTTCGTTGATATAAGATTTAATCAGAATCCAACAGAAACATTCCGCTCAACCCACCCTATCAGGCACAGGTGTTAATTTCTCCGATTCGAGCATAACAGAGACCTTCCGCTCGACCCACTCCAGTTGTTACCACCGTGACCCCGTTCGATGATCTCCGATTAGAGGAGAATCAAACAGAGATGTAAACTATCTACATCTAAGCCCACGTCGCCACCGCCGTAACATCGGCAACCAGCGCGCTTTATCACGAATCAACACATCACCATGACCTCGATCAACTAACCGTCCTAACCAAGCAGTTCGACTTCAACATCTCGGCATCTCACAACTGCCATCCCATCAAAGACATCCACAGGTGTCGATTTCAACCTCAAAGAAAAGCGACAAATCTACTCCAGATCTATTCTCTGGTCCAAATTGTGACCTCGGCCAACCAACCCAAGAAATCGGCCAATTTACGGCCCTACCGGCAACACCCTTACACCTATATCATTCTCCTGGCCAACAGCAACTAAAGAACCACACATGAACAATTTTTGTCAAATTTCAAATAACTATGTATATATTATGTGCATTTGATGAATACACACTGTTGAAAATTTAATCCTTTTTTGTTCATTTCCTTTGCAACCAAACGCTCGTTATAAAATATAGAATGAATGTCTTTTGTGGAAAACTTTCTGTAGTAGGTAATATCTTGTTGAATTATAATTGAAGAGTGAGTTTTCTTCGTATTATTGATGGAAACTTGATCTCGTCCTGTTTTTATTTCAAAGAACCATATTCAAAAGGATGTGTTTTTAAGTTTCCTTATTCTATCCCAGATTTTTTTCTTGTGAGTCACCGGACCTCATGATGTTACAGAATAGTGATTTGGAGGGATTACTAATTGGATGATGTTAAAATTCTCAGGAGAATGGGTTGAGTGTTTGAGAAGAAAATTAAAAACTAAACGCGTTAAAAAATTATGTTTTAAAATAATAAAATGAAATTAAGAACAATTCCAAGGAGAATCGAACCTAGATTTAACTACGAAACAAAATTCAGGGAATTTGAGCAAAACCAAGAACCTCAACTCTATCCCTTCTCGTCGATAAGAAAAAAGCGATTAATGTGTTGTCCAAATTTCTTGGGATCTGAAGAACTTAGAATTCGGACGTTTTATTTACAATGCGCTATCTGTAGAGAATGTGTGTGGTTGTTGAAAATAATGATCTGAATTATTTTAGACAAAGAAACAAAACATCTGTTTTGTGCTAAGTCCTAAGATTTTGAGATTTAATCATATTGATCGCCCAAGAATTCAATTATATTTATAGAAGGATATCTAGGAAGACTTTGAATATAGAAAGGAAATACCATATGACCAATTAGCAAGATCACCTAAGATTAATATGTGCCTTTACTGCGAGAATTGTCTGCAATTTTTATAACTATCATTATTTTGGATTTCTGATGGAGGATTTCTAACTGATAAGAAGTCCAGCTGCTCAATTTACGGAAATATGGATATAATGAACTTGTGAATTGTGAGTTGTCATTTTCTGGGGCTTGCTTAGGCAGAGGAGGACATTAATCATTGTTATCGGAAAAGATTCCATTATATAAAACCAGCACCTATTTCGTTTGGTAGTCATTTTTTTCCGAACGAGGAGCAGACGTCAGACACGAAAGACACACTCGAATTTCTGTGGCCTGAGGGAACACACAAACACATGCATCACCGAAGAATTGAGTGAGAGTCAATTGAGTGTATATCACTTTGCTATCAGAATCTCTATCTCACTACTCCTGCCGTAGAGGATTTTGATTTCCAGTAGCTAATAGTGAGATTTTGTTCAACCAGTTTTTCTTTATACTCAACAAACCTGTTGTTACAGTTATTAACAGTGTCGTGCATTTTATTGAAGTTATTCTTTTTTCCAGCCTGATTACAGAATTTGCATTCGGACATAAGAGATGAAAATTTACGATAGTCAGAGGCGGGAATTATGCCATCTTGTCTATGGTACACAACGTACATAAGTGGGTTCATACTAGACTTCCCCATCAATTTCAATATCGAGGATTATGGGGAAAATCCGAATCAACCCTATCGAGACAACATACTGGCCTCAACCGTGGAGTGAATAGAACACCGGATGACCCATAAGGTCGGTATTACTCAACGAAGCTATCGGAGCAAGCGACTCACGAATGAGAGAAAAAAAGAAAAGAAGAAACAGATCTCGAAGCCGGGAGTTGTGTGTGAATTGAGAAGTGAAGTGATAGATGTGTTGCTAGCGGTGTCAACATCTGTGGCTTACAGCTCCACTGATCTTCATATCGCCCTGATTATTCACTCACGAGCCGAATCAAGATGGATAATGATTAAACGAACTGGCAGTTTCCCTTTCAAATACTACACTGGCTCAGTAAGCTGCTTTTTTCTTATTCTGATTAAAAGAACACCTTCTAAAGATTATTTTCAATCTTGAGAAGGAGTTTTTTTTTTTAACGTTCATAAACAAATAGAAGAATTCTTAGGCATCTTGACCTTTATACGACATCGACATCTTGTGTATTTTTAAAATCCTTTTTTTTTTTTTTTTTTCAAAACAGATGCAATTAAAATGTCTAATCATTATTCGATGGTTTGTTTTTTATTTTATTTTACTAATTTTCACCAAATAAAGTGCCGAAGAGCCACTCGAGATAGAGGGTTACCGTGTGGTGTTGTACTAGCATAAGAAAGGACATGAAGTGAAGTACTTGGGGCTGTGCAGCAAAAGAAAATGGCCACTCTAGACTTAAAGAGATCAAGATTTAATTAGCGAATAACATTTCAGAGTTCAGTTGGAGAAATATTTAGAAATATAATGTGTGGGTAAATTTTAGAAGGAACTGGAAAACGAATCCTAAACATGGAACAAAAGATAAAAGACCAGAAGGAGTGTGAACCAGACAATAGATAAACCTATCTACTCCAATTAGAATTGAAAAAAAAAATTCTATTTCACAATTAAAGAAAGAAGAGGAACGTTCAGTTTGTCTTTGTCATTATTTTTATTTCGTTCATTAAAATCGATAGCAAGAAATCGATAGAAAAAATAACTCATTTCAAATTAACAGACGATAACCAATTTTAATTAGCATTTTTGCTGTTCTTTTCTATTGGTTAGTGTGATTTTTTCCTGCATTTTTGTTCAATACAGATGTCACTTTTGCGACCTCATTTCAACAGAGGAATACCTTTGCAGCCTTAGACAGAAATTTACACCTGAAGAAAGGCGCTATTTTGTGTTCGTTCATTCCTATAATATAATATGATATATATATATATATATATATATATATATATATATATATATATATATATATATATATATATATATGTGTGTGTGTGTGTGTGTACTATATATGTAATAATAATAATATATAATATATATAGATAATTATATTATAATATATATATATATATATATATATATATATATATTGAACAATAAAAAATATTAAAAATTAAAATCTTCAGACACACTGGGTTGTAGATTAATATTCTTTCGTTTTTTTTTTTTTTTTTTTTTATTATTCCATTTAGATTCCTCGACTAGTTTCAGCCAAAATGGCCATCATCGGGAGAAGAAATATTTCTGCTTGCTGGTAGCAGTAAACTACAGAAAATGCACAAAATTCCGAAAAGAGGCACCAGAAAGGAAGTCCATATTGAGATTGCATGGTAAATTCATGAAGGATGGGTGTTTGTGCCCGGCTAAGAGAACGGAACGACCCTCAACTTCAGATGATACGGTTGAGCGGGTTCGAACTGCTTTCAAACCCCCGTAAATCGATCAGAAGAGCCAGTAAAGAACTTCAGCTTCCTGCAACAACTGTTTGGCGTGTCTTAAAAAGACAACTGCACGTGACACCTTACAAGCTACAGTTAACCCAACAGTTGCATGACGCGGGTAAACCAGCTCGTCGTGACTTTCTAATTGGAGTAGATAGGTTCATCTATCGCCTGCTTCACACTCTTAGGATTTGATGACCAACTTGTTTTTAGGGATGAGGCGACCTTCCACGTAAATGGCAAAGTTAACAAGTATAACACTCGCATATGGGGTACTGAGAACCCACATGAAATTCTTGAGCATCAGCGAGATTCCCCAATGGTGAGTGTGTTCTGTGCTATGTCCAAGAAAGCTGTCTGCGGACCATTCTTCTTTGAAGGAGCAATAGTCAATGGCGACATGTACCTCGACATGCTGGAAAACTGGTTAATGGATAAGTTGAGTGAGGAAGAGTCTGACGACTTCATTTTCCAACAGGATGGGGTGCCACCGTACTATAGCCGCAGGGTTAGACAGTTTCTGAACACAACACTTTCAGACAGATGGATTGGACGGTCTGGGCGAGATGATCGCTTTCTCATGCCCTGGCCTCCCAGATCTCCAGATCTCACACCCTGCGATTTCTTTTTGTGGGGGGGGTGAAAGGACTAGTCTATGTGCCTCCCCTTCCAAAACGTGGATTAAATGAAGGCCCAAATAATGGAAGCTGTTGCAACCATCGACAACGCAATGCTGGAACGCGTTTGGCATGAATTGGACTATCGGCTTGATATGTACCGTGTAACCAACAGTGCTCATATTGAACATCTTTGAACATTCCATGTAAAACTTGAGATTAAATTCTTTCAGAATATGTCAAGCGCGTTTTTATATCCTTAATAGTTTTCGAAATATTCCCAAGACTTTTGGAACACCCTTTATTATAATATAATATATATATATAATAATATATAATATATATATAATCTACATATAATATATATATAATAATAATATATAACAGCCACGTCAGTGGAAAAAATTAATCTTTACTAACTTGGTAAAAAAAATAAATGAATAAAAATAAAACAAAATCAAAAGTTTAATCATCCTAACACCAAACTATCTTCATGTCAAATTCTTCATCAAATGAATGAATCCACGACGTCTTTCTTTTTCGTCGACTCTTGCAACTTAACTTGTTCTTTTAAATTAATGTCTATATTATCCCTTGTTCAATTACCTGCTTGTAAAAAAATCAAGTATCCTAAAGATGATTATTTCAACGGTTTCAGCAAACTTTTTTCAGTACTTGCTTGAAATATCTTTCACAAAATTAATGTGCTTAGCAAGACATTGATCCCCAAAGCTGATTAAAGTACTGACATAATTCATTACGATTTGCTTTCAGAAAAAAAGAATCACTTGGCAAAATGTTTAGGTAAAATCCTAAGAGTGTAATACTTGTATCTATATAATACTAAAACGTTAATCTTGTATGTATGTATGTATGTATGTATGTATGTATGTATGTATGTATGTATGTATGTATGTGTATTGCCGAGATACAGCTTAAAGGATACATAATACCCTAATCAATTTAGGAATATATTGTACATTGAATATCCCCGTTTACAGTGTCAAATTTCATTCAAATTAGACAAAGGATTCTTTAGCTAGGATCGTTTTTGTGTTTTTACAGCATTTTTAATAGAAAATTATACACATTCTTATATCAATCTGCATATATAAACAAACATTTGCATTTTATATTCCAACTTTTATGCGTGTGAAAAATAATAAACACTCATAATACATTATAACAACGTTATTAAATAAATTTAAATATGCATAACACAACATATATTTATACAATTTATTACATTACATTAGAATTTCTTTTAGAACAATTACTTGAAAAGTGAAGAGGCTATATGCGTCACATGACTTGATGGTAAATAAATAGATGCACGTTGATTTTCTGTCGTGACGTATTTTGAAATAAATGCGAGGAAGAAACAAGTATGTATAATAAAAAATATACTTATTATTTTGAAAAAGACTACAACTGTTTCAAGTTATTACTTCAAATTTTCATCGAGCCCAGTGGAATAATAAACCTACTTATCCAATCTTTAAATACAAATTAAAATGCGTAATAAATAATAAAATTGATAATATTGTTACCTCACCATTTTGTATTATGAACTGCTTTTAAAAGAAAAACAAGGAGTTTATGAGTGGCTTAATTAATTTTTAATTTTTCCTCCACTTTTTGTAGAATAAAATTTTTGGCTCATTTTCACAAGTTCCTACTTCATGAGAATTTTGTCAAATTTACATTTTAATCGGTTAGACTTCCACACTGACTTATTTAAAATGACAAAATTTTGGAGTTGATGAGAAATTATTTCTTAAATTCAATTGTTTTTCATTATTCCTTTTCTCGCATTGTATTTGTCATAATTTGTGATTTTCCCAATACGAATTTAATAAAAAGAAACGTGAATCTGAACAGAATTTATTTCATATCTTTTGTAATTTTATTAAAAATCGCATTTTTTTTTCCCGCGTACTTTTTGTTTACAACTGTTGTCGCTGTTGTGATAAAATCAGAAGAGATGGACACTTTCACGTTCTCTGATGAATGTATTTCGCGGGAAAAAAATTCGTAAACAACAATTTGCAGGCTTGAGAATTACTTTCATATATTTTTTGTTGGATGTAATATTCTGTTGAAAAGTTTGATAAATTTCTTTAATAAAGAAGATAATCGAAATTGTCCATCGATAAGTTTAAAACAGCAAAACAAGAATTTACAACACAATCTACAGGTAGGAATTATGAGACAGTCGAAATTGTCCTACTTTGACACCACTCTTTAGGTGTCAGAACATAAACAATCATGGTTCTCCACAGCTTCTTTCTTTAATATCTGTAAACTGTGTCTTTGAGAATATACTTGAATAATCACCTTCTGTACGATTTTGAATTCCAAGCTGTTCTTTTTATAAACTAGTTACCAACCAAAGGTAATGATCCCACTTAGACCAAACTTTTGTAGATACTATATATAAAATCCTTAAATGGATTCTGTGATTCAAGCAAGTTTTCTTTAAATGGTGAATCGGAGGTGATGGAATGTGTTACTGCTTTCCGCAACTCACCACCTATACCCACACAAAATCTTACACTTAGCGACCCATCTTTCTTTCCCATCTCTCTAACAATGTATATGATTTCTCCCTTTCTCTATTTTGGTATGTAATAACAATCGCTGAACGCAAAGACAATTAGGTCAGACTGATGAAAAGATGGAAGCCATAGCTAAAAACAGATTCTCATACAGGTGACGAATCACGTGACCAGATGCGAACGATCGAGCGGGAAAGATCGACAGAACTCAGTTGGGTAACAAATCTCGAAGGAAACGGAGTGTATATCAAATTTTCATGCGAATTGACTTTCCGAAATGAAGAGAAGGAATGACGACCCCAACTCACATGAAACTCCACCTCAAAATTAAACGGAGACGAGTCTTGCGCGGACTTCTTTCACTTGTTACAGTCAAGCAAAGAGAGCTCACACTATAAGAGACGAACTCCAATTTAACTTAACACAATGCAGCTAACATTAAGGGCAACAGGTGAATGGCGAAACATGATCGTCACCTAAGAAACTCATATATGATATACTTAATTGGACGAATTATCTGAAACATGAATTTTGGACAGCTAAACCCATGACTTACACAGCATTGAATCTTCATAACCAAATGTCCGATATGTCCAGTGACGAAACTAAATGACCGGATAATGAATGCAATGTTGAAGAAGAATAGATCAAAGGATACCGCTACTTGAGCGAATGAACTGGTCTGAAATTAAAAGAGACAAAGAGAAACGTAAGAGAAAGTGAGAGAGAAAGGAAAAAGAGAAAACATTATTTTATTTCAAAAGAAAAACTAAAGCCAAGTTTTTGTTTTGACTTTTCACCTCATAAAATAAAGCATGCATCTTTCCACAGAGAAATGTATAGCACACATCACGGTGTGTATTGTATTGTGGAATCTTTTTGATATGTTTGTAAATATTGTCTGTTATTGGATGAAAAATACATTTTGGGTGTGTTTTAATATGCTATGTATGCGGGTCTGTAATTGTGTTGGAAATGGAGTTTAGTTCCTATATGTTCTTTCTGTATTATAAAGATTGCATAGGATCTTTTAAATGTTGAAAATTTTTTACCCCCACTGAGCTGTTAGGTCAGCTGAAAAATCAGCTGCCAGGCTATGGTCATCCCAAGATTTGGAGGTAAAGCCGTATACCGTTGTATCATCAGCATATTTACAAATAATCGGAGTATACTCTTAGGAAGATCATTTATGCAAAGTAGAAAACGGCCGAACCGAGAAGCCAACCTTGGGGGCACCTGCATTGATCCCTTGGCCCATTGAAGACTGGCCGTTAGCACCTACAGCCAGGGACCTACGCATTACAAATGACTTTATAATTGAGAAGACCCTTCCAATTATTCCATAGCAAAAGGGCTTATGCAGTAACCCTTTATGCTACTTCTTCTCAAAAGCCTTTGAAATATCTAATGCGATCGTCTTTGAGATGTATTTGTTGCCTAGTGCATCATCGATTGTGTGAATAATATCAGTTAGAATATCAGCAGTGGACCGAGCCCATCAGAACATGTACTGTTTGTCGCTCAAGATGTCCTTATTGAAGTGATCAACAACCTTCTTGTTGATTATAGATTCAAAAAGTCTGCTAATGACACCGAGGAACCTAATGAGTCTATGCAATTAGGGGAATGAGCGCTCACCCGCATTTTTGTAAACAGGGCATTCACTTGACATCTTCCATAAACTTTGGAAGGATTTCTCCTTCATTCATGAAAGTTCAATGAACAGATAGGCTTACCTATTATATATGTAATCTTTTTTTAATTGCCATATGTTGTAGGGGTTGTAATGAATTGTTCTCGGCGTAGACCTGGCACCACTTATTAACCATAAACGTATTTATATCTATTTGCTACAGTAACAATTTTTTTTATTACATGATCCGTAACCCCGTCTTCCATTATGCGTCACAACGATTTTGACTTAATTCACCAAAGTAAACATATTCAATGTCACTAAACTGTCGACCATTTTTAGACTTTGGTTTTCAGCTGAACAGAAATGGCAGGATGTAATATAGTATACAATGAGTGAGAATAGTCTTTTTTCAACTATCCTGTAGATGTCAGTTTCGAACTCAAGTAAAAAGTTGCGATTTTCAATGCTGATTTTCTAGGAAAGTGCATCACTGTTTGGGAAATTAACATAATCCAATCTTCATACTTATTTGTTGACGTCTGGTGTCGCTGTTGTGACTAAGTCGCTAAAACGAAGCACCTTTACACTTTCCCATTTCTGTCCGGAAGAAGACGAGGAATAAAAAGTATGTTAATGGTTTAACTTTAATAAAAAAAAGATGCTGAATATTTTCGAAAAAGAAATCTAGTTATAATTTTAAGGTTGCACTGGCAGTTCTTGTCTTAAATCTCATCGGCCTGTCAAAATCTGAAAATAATTCAACAATTTGATAAAGTAGAAAGGAAAAGGAACTTTTCAAAATTATTCAGTTTCTTTTGAAAGATTAGCTTTAAGTTATATTTTTGTTTTGTTTGCTAAATAAATGTAAGCAGTTCTAACAATTTATACCAAAGAACTGTATTGCCATTATATATCAAACTTTTATTAAAGATTATTTTACTTATGACAAGAAATTGACTTCGCAAAATAATATTTGGAAAAAAAGCTCGTTAGATATTTTAAAACAATTCAAATATCTATAAATGCGTTTCCATTTTTATTTATTTCATTGATTATTCTGCAGTCGATTTTTCCTTTCTGAAAAATATCACCCTTTCATGCTAAAATTCTATTACCGCCATTTTAATTAAAGCCGGTTTCTTTGATAGTGATGAACTCGCACATCGGTCGAGGTTACAATGGGAGTAATCAAACACTGATTAATCACCAATTTGTACCGAATTTTTGTTTTCTACCAAATTTTTGCAGCAGACATCGTCACGTAGCTTGCAGTTGAAATAGTCTCAAGTAGTAACACATGGAACCATAGACGTTGACTTCGGAAGAAAATTAGGAAAATGTTCATTGTTATCAAAAAGCAATATTTATTAATGAGTAACTAAAAAGTAGACATGAATTATTGATAGATACATCAATGTTATGAAAAAAAATTAAGTAAGACGTCTTTTTTATTCGGTGATAAAAATCAGTGTAGCGCCTTGAGTCTTTTTGTTTGAAAGAGAAATCATTCAGCAGGTCGAAATATACATTGCAAAATGATGAGATAAGTAAATATTATTACGAACCACCATCGCTTTCACCATCGCCGCCCCTTCATACTATTGAAAATGTCGTGTCATTACGTCAATACATTACTGACGAACCCACAGGTCATCCGTAGTAGTAGTAGTAGTAGTAGTAGTAGTAGTAGTAGTAGCAGAGCGTCTTATTCTTTTCCTTCGAGAGAAGCAAGGAACGCGAAGAAATATTTCAAGGAATAAATAAGTACAAAAGACAGGTAAGAAGAAAAAAGTAATTTTAAATGGTCGGATATTGTGACCCAATCCTTTTAAATGAGTCTACGTTCAATTCTTGTGCTTGCAACACAAAACAGGCAGTAACTAATATATGAAGAAAAATGGCGGGTTTACAGAAGGCGTGAAATCGTCTGCATCGGCTTAGATATACATTGCTTTTCATTGCTGCTCGTGTAGGAAATTCAGAGATGAGGGTTTTTTATATACTAAAAATACGAATTGAAAACATTAATATCATAAAAATAAATATGCCTGTTAAATAAATTATTTGTATTTACAAACATATGTACATGAATTTAAAAAAAGTATTAAAAATACTTAATGTCTTTGGGTAATTACGTCACAGAAATTTCTATGGTTTAAAGAAGACCTCAAAATAGTTGGCTTACAAATCAAAGCCATGGTTAGCAAAAATTCACTGTCTTTGTTGTTGTTGTTGGAGACGATTTATTTGAAGTCGCCGACTGGCCGTCAGCAGAGATTCACTTGAATTCGTCGACACATGTTTCTTTCAGCACGCGCTGTTAGATAAAGAAAAAGCTATGTAGCTACGGCGTGGAAGCGCATCTCTCTGCTATTTGAAAGTCAACATCTGTGGAGTTTTATAAGAACTTTTTCCCGAAAGTACGCTCGAGAAAAATAGTTTTACTTTTCTCTAATTGGTCAAATATTTCACATGGTGATATTAATTTCTAACCAATAGACAATTTAATTTAAACGGTGTGTGTCGTATTATGGAAACTTTTGGAATGTTTGTAATATTTTATGTCATTGGTTAGAAAATAAAGTTTGGGCGTGTTTTATTATGGTATGTATTTGAGTGTGTAAGTGTGTTGAAAATAAGGTTTATTTCCTATAATACCCACACCTCATATTAAAAAAAGAAGAAGACCATTCTTTCTCTATTCCGTCTTTTAGTCTTGTACCATTTTTTTTTTTAATTTAAAAAAAAATAAATATTACTCTTCACTATGGTACCTAGAGTTTTTGAATTTAAACGAAGCACTAAGCGGGTCCATGCTTTCCAGTCAACTTTAATCTGCAAAAATCTAAATGCAACGTCAATCGCTATTTACTGTCCTCATGATTGGTCTTCTTTTGTTCTTTCTTCTTAGTTATGTTCCTGTTCTTAACTCTTCCACACCGATTAGCCTCTTGTGTCTTAGTGGCTTTTCTGCCTTGCTTGGGGTGAACTCGCTTAAAAAATAGTAGCGACACGCTTTTAGTTAAAATAGAGACATGCACGTCTGTCTAGTTTGCCACTAAATATTTGATAGGATTTTTTTTCGGAAACAAGGTAGAAATGTTGCTTTTAATGTCTTACATTAGTCAAGTTTCTTTCTTCGGATTAATCGATCTCTGTCGATTGGTTAAAGAGCGCCAATTTGTAAAGGAATATTGTCAACGTCTGGGCGACCAATACGAGAGTTTTCAATGACGATCTTCTTTTATGTGCCGTGTCTCTTCATGACCATGGCTCTCCACAACTTCCTCTCCTTTGTAGCTCTAGGCAATATTTATCCCCTTGCTATCCTTCCCAGTTCATTTTTTGGCATCCATTTACACAAGTTTGTCAGATAGTTTAATCGTTATTTTTCTCCGTTCTTTCGCATCCTGTATATCCCGAGAGTGTCAAATTCGTCAAGTCCGCTTTCCTCATTATGTGTCACAGAAATCTTGTGGAACTCTCTTCCGGCTTCTTGTTTCCCAGTCAACTTCAAAAATTTAAATGCAATGTTAATTGTTATCTTCTGTCTTCTTAATTCCCGTTCTTTTATTCTTTCTAATGTGTTTTTTTCTCATATTCTATCAGTCAGTAAACCCCTTGAGGCTTAGAGGCTTGCCTTGCTTAGACGAAATGATGATAAAAAAAATGAATTTCCAGTGACGATTTTCTTTTATGCATTTTCTCTCTTCTGGGCGTTGATGGTCACGGCTCTCCACAACTTCCTATTGTTTATAGCTCTACATGCAATATTTATCCCCTTGCTCTCCTTTTCAGTCCATTTTCTGACTTGCATTTTCTCGCTTTTTTCCACGGTCGCTCTTGCCTTCAGTATATCACGTGAGTGTCAAATTCGCCAAGTCTGCTTTCCCCATTATGTGTCACAGAAATTCCAACTCTCTCTGATTTCTGTTAATTTCATTCTCATTTCCCGTAAAACTTCCTCCTTACTCGCTTGTTCCTTCCATGTTATTCTCAGTATTCGTCAGTAGAACGACATCTCTGTTGCCTCGTCGCTACTCTTCGTCTTTGAGGAAATTCTTCATATTTACTGAATCGATATTAAATAACAGTTTACCGCTCTTATTTTTTTTTCCAATGTAATGTTCCTGTACGTTAATATTTTTATTTATTTTTTGGAAGACATATTTCGTCGCTATTGAAATACGCCTTTGAATTTCTGTCACAAATTTACCAACGTCTGTTAAAACATTTCCCAGTGATTTAAATAAATGTGCTTGCTTTAATTTAAAATACCCACACGACAAATATTTCTAAAGGATGCCTTTGCTTTTAAACGTGGTTGAAATTAAGGGTAAAGCAAAACAAAATACAAAACACAAAGATTAAAAGTAAAAACACTGTAAACATAAAAAAAAGAATAAATTGATATTGGCGTCAATCCGAACATAATTAACGGAGCTTATTATAGTTTTTAATTGATTTTTCAATTTCTGCTCATTAAAAAGCTAAAGTTTATTTAGGTCAGGTACGAGTAATTATTTTGTTTTGTTAGCTGGGAGAGGGGTCAATATTGATGACCTCCTTAGGTCATTTCCTGCAGACTAGCCACATGAAAAGTATTTAAAAATAAAAATGATTAAAGTCCTTTTATTGATTTAAATCGGTCATTTTGTCTTCAATGGACCCAGTAGTCCAGACGAGTTTTATGATGTCAAATTATTTATCTTATTGTCTGAATATTTTACATATTTTCATTCAATTAAGGTACAGTACACTTTTCCCAGGCCAAAAAAAAAAAAAGAAAAAAAAAAGGACACTCGTGTCAGGGGTGTAACCCATGACAGACACAAAAGTTCCGAAATAAACTGAACAAATTCTGAATTTAATCAAAAAGTCAGATGAAATGAAAGGAGATAAATAAAATTTCCAAAGTTAGTCTCGTACAATCAAGTAGATCAATTGTAATCGACATACAACACGTAAAACGCATTGATTTTATAATTGATTAAAACTAACAATTTGCTTGTTTTCTGAGGCTACCTTTGACGAAATAGTATATGTCTCCCTTTCTTCTCGTCTAGGTTCAGAACTATTTTTTTTATTATTATTCAATCTATGGTTATATTGGATATTTACCTCATCCTCTCACCGAGACATGATTTGACACAAGGTCGGCTTTATTTTAGAGGCTGTTTATTCGGGGTCACGGTTGTATTTGGTTGCCTACAAATCTGTTCGTTTCTATCAAATCTTTGACGTGTCTCACACATACTCAATGCTCGTACTAAATAGATTTAATAAGGGTTAATTAAGATGGAAAGGATTTTAGCTTGTTTTTAAGTTTCCACATCCTGGCATTTACGAAAAGAAGTCTCCTGACAAATTTAGTCAATCATTTCAGATTCCTCCTCTTTTATGTGACCGAAGAGAAACTCGAAAAGTTTCCTGTGACCTCGAAATAAACCTTTATTGTTCCGCCAACAAGTTAATGAACTGATTGTTAAGCCTCTTAGGGCCCAAAATTTTTTTTATCCGTTGATGTCACTTAACGATTGAATTGTTACTTTGCTCTGTGATATATGAGCACTTTTGCTACCTCAATCGCCAACACGTCAGTCTGAACAAAAATCGTTGATCAAAGTACGAATTGAATTTGTAAAATTTCCTTTTTGTTGATTTTGTGAGATTTGATGTGGAAATCTAATTTGCAACATGTGATTATTGATTTATTGTGACTTTCTTTGTTGACATGTATTTTTGGCGCGCATTTTTTGTTTTCAACGGTTGTCGCTAATGTGGATCAATCATCCATCATGCGAAGGCTTTATGCGAAAATCAACACAAACATCATAATTATGTTTTTCACATTAATGGCTTTTCGAATCCTGAAATTATTCAAAGCAATTAATTTCTTTTTGGTCATATTGATATAATTCGGAGAAAATATTTTCCCTTTGTAACTTGTACGCGTCCTTTATTTGTAGGTCAAATGTTTTGCACTCGAAACATTAGCAAAATGAAAGTACACAGATTTAATGAAGTTTACAAGTCTGTTTAAAAGCAAATTGTTAATTTTCGAACGGAAATCATGCAAATATTAATATGTCTAACTTGACCTAAGATCGAACCACGGCCGCCGGTAAGAAACACACAACTAAACCTAATTGCACAAACGTAACATGTGCTTCAATTTGAGATTTCTTTACTCGACAAAGCACATTGTTGTATTGTACAAGGGCCAAATACAGTCGAAGGAAGGCGCACGTTTTAATATCGGATAAGTGCAACCGATAAGAGTTTTTTTTTTTTTCGATTAATCGTTTTCTACAATGTCGCCATTATATTCAATATTGTCGATTTCATTCAGACAAAGGTGAAATTGACGGCTGATCTAAAAAAAATGACCTACAATCAATTGTTAACTGGGTCAAAGGGTGACTTGTTAATTTTAAAATCTCCAAAGCAAAACTACTCTCTATTAATCATCTGAGAAACCCCTTTCTGCCTTCCATCAACACGACTGATGCTACCCACCTCCAGGAGAGTGACTTGTTGCACCTGACATGAGTTGGAAAGATTATATTAAATCCATTACTATCTCTGTTGCTAAGAAAGTTGGTTCACTGTGTTGCGCGAGACAATTTCTATCTCCAGAATCTATATTGCATATCTATAAGTCTACTTTTGGCCCATGCTTAGAATATTGCTGCCACGTATGGTCTTGTTCTCCCTGCTATATATTTAGAGATCCTTGATAAAATCCAAAGAATCAGCAATATTATTGGTTCTGATCTGGCGTATTGGCTTCAGTCACTTTCCCACTGCCGTAACCTTGCCTTCCTTTGCTTTTTCTATAAATACTTGCAAAATGAAAAATGCTCTTTAAATAATTTAACTGTTTTCATTGAAGTTAAGCGTAATAGCTTAAGGCTAATCCGTATGCAAAGAAAATAAATTTCCTTACGTAAATAAAGTTTTTAGACATTTTTAAAACATTGGCACTTTACTCGTTACTCATCACTGATCATATCTTTAACTTTGTATAGCCAATAGTTTAAGAATATAATTTTTATATAGCCAATAGTTTAAGAATATAATTTTTATATAGCCAATAGTTTAAGAATATAATTTTTATATAGCCAGTAGTTTAAGAATATAATTTTTGTATAGCTAATAGTTTAAGAATATAATGTTTATGAAACTTGAATGATTTAATTTTACATTATAAGTATAAAAGAAAATAATTAAAACTAGTGAAATGATACTTTTTCATTGCATTTTTAAAAATTATTTTCTTACCTGTTTGTTGTCAGAAAATATTTAATTGCACTTAATGAAGCCATTTTAATTATTCTGAATTTTTAAAAAATTATTAAAAGAACGAAATTGTTACTAACAAAAAAGGGAAAATTGATAAAGAGTTATTGAATTGATATTGTTAATTGATTGCATTTACTTTAATTTCTTTCAGCTTTTAATTGTTCTAAAAAATTATAGACACCGCCAAACATCAAGCAAACTTAAAAATCATTAAAAATGCCAGCACCAGATTAAAAAAATAAAAATAATCAATATTTACTCAATAAGCATGGAAACACAGAAAAAAAATGAATCCGTATCGATAGCACAAAACTGATAGATATTAAATTGATATTAAATTAATATATTATTCTACCGATAGGGAAGAGTAGTCAGCCATAGGAAGTAATTCAGAATTGTTTCCTTTTTGAACTTTCGTACAAAAAATAATGTAACATTTGTGAAAGAAATTAGTACAATAAAATTATTTTTAAAATATTTATGCGAAAATATCATCAGACTTCACATTTTTCTTCAAGCACATCTTTATTTAATAAAAATATCTCTTTTGTCATCAGTAAATGGGAGAATTTCAAAAACGCACCGAAAAATTACAAATTCTTCTAAACTAAATATTCATTGTAGATTTTTCTCTCTGTTAAATCTGAAAGAAAATAATGTATTTTATTTAATTAAGCAAGTACCAACTCTCATTAAAACTTATATATTTTTATAGAAATGAAATGGCGAAGAGAAACGGAAGGTAAAATAGTAAACAATTAATAAAGAAAATTAACAAAATATTTAACGCTCTGAGAAAATTGGAAATGAAAACAAACAGACAATATTTTAAAATGGGGAGAAAAACAAAACATCACAATGACAATCAAATCTAACACAGAAGAAATGTCCTAATCTTTCAGTTACATTTCAACCCTGACCATACTAAACTAAAGATGCCGGCAGAAACAGAAAATATACCAATTTAAATCTAATCATTAGAAAGTCCATCTCCAAACAAACATAATGGATATATTGATGAAGAAATTAAGAAAGTTATTAAAATACTCATGGATAATAAACTATCACTAGATATTGAGGCTATACCCTTTAAAAGGGTTTCATTTCTGCCCGAATTTAATAACAAGTTTCTCAATTTTATGAAGCAATTTTAAAATCAGAATCACATCCCCAAAGAGTGGTTTATCATGCATTAATGTGTTATGGAAACAAAAAGGTGATCGTCAAGACCCACTAATACATACAGTGGTACCTTAATTGGTTCCATTATGGTGAAAGTCTTAATGGACATTATATTAACTTGGCACCTCATCGTTTTATGAAAGTTACCTCATCACAACTCTGTTTTTCGTTCTGGTAAAGGATGCAGTAATCGCATAATGTCATCAAACAATTCCAAGAAATTGCTTAACTCTCTAATAGGAAATTTTATACCCCTTCCCTGTTGATCTCACAGCAGGATATGACCACATCAATAGGGATTTCCTCTTCTCATCAACTAGAAAGCGTTTTCCAAGTTTCGAATCTATCGAATGCATAGATCTTATAGAGGAACTTTTTCGGTGAACAAAAGCTTACATGTCTGGCGAGGAATTCAATACGCAAATATTTCAAATCTCATCAGGAGTATAAGAAAATGAGATTCCCAGTCTATTTAATCTTTTCCTTGACTATAACATGTGCATTTACAAGCATACATATAAAGCACAGTTCATACCACATCTCAAATGAACCTACCAATAGAAGACGACGATCCTGCTTCCCCTCCCGAGGCCAATGTACTGATGATAAGGGGTATATACTGTCGACATAGGCATTCATTGTTCGGATAAGAATGATTTTAAACAAAAATTAACATCGTCGCCTAAATATTCCAAGAAATAGGATTCAAAATAAAACCTTTCCAAAACAGAAACAGTAATTTGGAATTGGAATGAAAATAGCAATGGCGCTGATACTCAGAATATATAATAAAAACTTAGGAGGTGGAATTACCAAATATCAAACGCTTCAAATACTTGGGTATATGGATGGGGGGCGGATAAAGAAAATGAACATAGACCAAGCTAAGCCAGAGGTAGTTTCCCCCAATACCACAAATTACTGCAAAACCGAAATATTAACCCAAAAACTCGAATCTTGTTCTTAAATAGCCTCGTCAAATGAAGACTTTCATATGGATGCCATGCATGGTGCCAAATCCGTTCAAAAATATCTATACAACCGCTTTCTCAGATCAATGGTTTAAAATGGCTTTGAGTGAGCGAGGGCTGAGGCAAAGATAATCATTCGTCGAAACTTGTGGACTGGTGCTACAGAATCACAAACAAAAACTGTACCAGATAACAGAAACTACATCACTAGAGGACATTCATCAGTGGTAACAGCTAAAATGGATAGCACATGTAACTCAAAGAGAAAATAATGACCTAATCAAGATGTTAACGTTTCACATTATACTTCAAGTAAAAAGTTAGGAAGGAAACCTTCATCAACACCGGAAAGAGCAATAACAGCTACTGGACTTTAAAAACACATTTTCCTGAAAAATTGTTTCAAGAGAAAGATTTTATAAATTTCAACCGCCATCAACACTGAGTGGCTGGTCACTGAATGCCGAATGTTTCCTTATAAGGAAACAACTAATACTAACATTTATTGTCGTCATTTTACTTATTTTTACTCCACACAAACATTAAAAAATCATTCATAAAACAAACGCATCAAATTACGATGAATTTAATTTTTTTTTAATTCATTTCGCCAATTCTTTTTTTACGGGTTTATTAAGGAATAAATAAAGAAATAAAGAACATTATGTTGTTCGCAATTTGGTAATACACTCTTCAATGAAGCAGTTTTGAAGAAAATGCAACATTTTAACGCAATTTTTTTCTATTTTTTAAGAACATTTAAAATGTTGCAATTTCTTAAAAACTGCGCATTCTCGCTGCAGTGTCTTTGAAGTATTATTACCAATTGCGTACAAAATAATGAACTTCCTATATTTATTTATTTTTGAATACACTCGTCAAAGATATCAGTATTCTTTTTATAACTGGTGGTTAATCATCACTCAACGGCAGTTTTTCTTTCATTTCAAAATTAACCTTTCTATTAAAAAAAAACAAATAAAAAACAAATAAAAAACAAATAAAAAAACAAATATCATGTATGTAAATTTTGTGTTTGAATCGATAGCTCCTCCCAAATCTTATTTCCAACTGATTGACTATAACGTTTTTTAATCGATATTATTTACGTTCACTTTCAAACGATGTTTACTGTTTGTTTGTCTTTTTATTCCAGTCCTTTTGTTCATTAATGATGTCACTTTTGTGAAGCCATTATAATAAAAAGGCATGAGAAACATTGGACGGCAATTTGGGCAGGGAAAAAGAAAATAAACTGAAAACAATACCAATCAATCTTTAGAAAAATACATTTTAACGTTCATATAGCAATAGATTCAATAGATTCAATTTTATCCCCATTTGCTGTCGCTAATGAGGCTAAACATCACACGAAAGTAGTTTTCTTTAATTAACCTCTTCCAAAAAGTAAGAATCTTCACATTATCATTATCAAAATTTTATATTTCTTTAATTAAAATCGATTTACTGCTTATACACAAAAAATATAATATCTCTAATTAACTGAATATAAACATTTTTAAATCGATATTATTACTTATATTCTCTTTTATTGTTTTATGTCTATTTTTTATTCCGGCCCTTGTTTATTAATGTGTCACTCTTTTGACGCCCTTGTGAGAAAAAAAAAATGACATATGAACAGCACTGGACAAAGGGATAAAAAAAAAAGAAGCTATTTCGTGTTCGTTAAGAAAATAGATTCATAAATGAACGCTAAAGGAACGAAGAAACTGGTTGGAATTATGTTTCTATATTGGCACATTTATTAATGATGGTGAAAGATAAGTTGATTTCTCGGGAGTCTAATCGTGAGGCAATACTCAGCAAAATAATATGTCGGATTGTGACTATTTTACTGTGAATTCGGTCCGCATTCAGGTGAATCTCCTAATAAAGACAATAGACAAAGAGAATGACAAATTAATTATAAAACACATTTCTATACATATATTATATCTCCTCAAAATCAATTACCATGTTTATGTGAAATGAAAATAATTTGGGGAAAAAATTGATTTTATCAAAGTTTTTTTTTCTAAGAATAAGATCGATTTGCTTGTTTGAGATTTTATATAAAAAATTAATCATTAATTTTTTAAATTAAGCATTGAAATCTTTGACACGTGAACTTAGCGAAGTTTTATTGAAGTTCAGAAGAAGTAAAAAATACATTTAATGATGTTCAGAAGCAGTAAAACTACTTTTAATAAAGTTCAGAAGCAATAAAACTACTTTTAATGACGTTCAGAAGAAGTAAAAACTACTTTTAATGGAGTTCAGAAATAAAAGAATATGAAAGGAATGAAGATGAGACGCCGTGACACAGTGTACACGTGGCATAACGGGTCCTAGCTGAGAAGGTCTGAAATGAGGGAACTAAAGAATACAGCTCGTTTGAATATTTGCCGTAGTAATATCAATAGAGTAGTTAGAAGCTAGCAACGTTTCGCTTATGTGAAAGGGATTGCAGGGTGGATAATAATTCAACACTCATAAGTCCGTGTCATCTTTTTTGAACTGGACAGTGATGACTGAACATCACCAGCCCAGATATGACAGCAATATTCCATTCTTTGTCAGATCTGGCTCTTGTAAACAGCCTAGCAGTAAGGGCTTAGGTATTTTTCTGGAACGATTCAAAGAATCAGCCATTCTTCCAGCATTTTTTCGCGATAGCACCGAATACACCCGCTCGATTTGAGTTTGGGAGTGAATTTTAATCCCAATAAACGTTTGAGGAAAAGAGGCTCGCTCATCAAGACTGGATTTCATTTAAAGTTCGCTTGGTAGTGAGGAAAATTTAAGAGTTTTTTTTAATTATGGCGATCTGGGTTAGCAAACAAATGCCTATGATTCAATCTACATTGTTGGTTGATTCATTTTCTACGGCTTATCAACACTTTGCAGGCTATTTTAAACCAGAAAATATTTTTAGACTGTAAGAATTTTCTTTTTGAAATAATATTTGTTTAGTTATACAAGTTTTACTAATTAACCCATTGCTGGTGGGAGAAGAGGTGGATTCATACCTTTCCTAAGAGTATTTACACGTAAGTGAATATAACGAACCCAACGGGAATTGGAACTCGGCTCTCCGATTAACAATTCCGATCCATTATCCATTACACCACCCGCACATCCAGGCTTACAGCGCCTTGTATTTCCAAGCAGTCTCTCATCTAGATACTGATCAGGCTCAACGTTGCTTAATTTCGGTGATCGTTCAGTGATCCGTGTTTCAACGTGATATGACCTTAAGCTTCTTGCGCTGATTGGAAGTCTGATTACGAAGCAATTCGCATTATAAAGAATGCTGTCGGATTTCTTTTTGTTTTATTTTGTTTCTTTTTGTTTTGTTTTGTTTTTTTGTTTTGTTTTGTTTTGTTTTTTCAAAATGAATCTATTAATTATCGATCTACCCTTAAAGAACCTCATTGACATTGCGGTAAAAAAAAGTGTATTTCCCCTTTTATTTGATCCTCTTGCGACCACGCCCAGTTGGTTAATCAGTGTTACGTGAAAAAGAAATCAGAAAAAAAATACAACTGGTTATTTGTAGGCACAATAGTCTCTGAATAGTCACATATTGTTATTCTTCTGTAAGAAGATCCTTAAGTCATCAACATTCACTTACCAAACTGACCAGGGTACTTCTTCCGAGATATCACCATAACTAGTAATTAAAAGAGAAATAAAAGAGGAGAGACGTCGTTTTTAACAAGCCATCGATCCTTTGTCAATTCAATATTTATTGAATGTTCGCTTTTAGTTTGACTATGAGTTTATTTCATCAAGCAGAATGTGTACCGACAAATAATGCTGGGGTAAAACATTGATTTTAGACAATATCCGGTTATAAATATATCAACGACGTTGATTTTTATTCGAAAATAGGCAAAGTTTTGCACTTAAATAAGTTGAACAGATAAAAGCGATTTTTAAATTGTATGGTTTCCTTTACGAAGACGTATTCTCTCGCACCTTAGTCCATTTAAAGATTGCCCATACTCTGCTAATATTCTATTGCAAGTAGATGAGCTATATAAGTAACAAAGAAATCCGCCCTGATAAATATCAGTATACCAGTCCAAGTTACAATTAGTATAAAAATAATACAATTAGTATAATAAACTTCTAATGTGGTCATTTAAAACTGCAGTTCATTTATTTTTTTCATAACAAATACTTTGTAAGTCAATTTTTATGAATGTTACTTTTTATAGTATTATTTCAAATGTTGGAGCTGGTATTTTTACTTTGACTAAGATCTGGTGTCAAGGCTAGTACTTATTTACTTTTAAGAGATACAATTTTTAAGTTTTTTTTGTAAATTTCCGCAAATCAACAGAAATTCTTTGAAAATTCTCTTTTTGTACTTCGTCTGTATGTTCCTATTCTTATTTTACATGATCAGTCAGTTAGTTATGTGCCATGCGTGATACACGCATAGGCGATCATGATATATGACTGACGAGGCAGATTTTTTCCCGTAGTGGGTTGCCATTTTTTCTGCGGTAGAAAAAGCTATCCTGCTATTTACCTATAGCTGGGGGGGTTGTAGAAGAAGAGTATTCAAATCCTTTCCCAAGGGTATTAGACTGGAATTCGAACTCGGCCCTCCAATTCATTAACCCGGGCCGCTATCCATTACTCCACCGTGCCTCATATTTACAGGAGAGTTAAATTAATTATAAAATTCTGAATATTACTACAGTGACACTTAATCAACGCAAATTTGATCATTGGGGCTTACCATAGATCTAAGTGTGAAATTCCCCGATATTGAAATTTCAACTAAGCCAATTAAAAAGGGAATAAATAAAAAAATCAACACAATATGTTAACAAACCAAGAGTAATTACATCTGTTCCGAACTCAATCTACAACATGGAACCCTTACCAAGCTTTCCACCGACATCTGTTCTGAACTCAATCTACAACAGGGACCTCCTCACCAAGCTTTCCACCCACATCTGTTCCGAACTCAATCTACAACATGGACCACTCACCAAGCTTTCCACCGACATCTGTTCCGAACTCAATCTACAACATGGACCACTCACCAAGCTTTCCACCCACATCTGTTCCGAACTCAATCTACAACATGGAACCCTTACCAAGCTTTCCACCGACATCTGTCCCGAACTCAATCTACAATAGGGACCCCCTCACCAAGCGTTCCACCCACATCTGTTCCGAACTCAATCTACAACATGGACCACTCACCAAGCTTTCCACCGACATCTGTTCCGAACTCAATCTACAACAGGGACCTCCTCACCAAGCTTTCCACCCACATCTGTTCCGAACTCAATCTACAACAGGGACCCCCTCACCAAGCGTTCCACCCACATCTGTTCCGAACTCAATCTACAACATGGACCACCTCACCAAGCTTTCCACCCACATCTGTTCCGAACTCAATTTACAACATGGAACTCTTACCAAGCTTTCCACCCACATCTGTTCCGAACTCAATCTACAACATGGAACCCTTACCAAGCTTTCCACCGACATCTGTTCCGAACTCAATCTACAAGAGGGACCTCCTCACCAAGCGTTCCACCCACATCTGTTCCGAACTCAATCTACAACATGGACCACTCACCAAGCTTTCCACCGACATCTGTTCCGAACTCAATCTACAACATAGACCCCTCACCAAGCTTTCCGCCGACATCTGTTCCGAACTCAATTTACCACAGGGATCTCCTCACCAAGCTTTCCACCCACATCTGTTCCGAACTCAATCTACAACATGGAACCCTTACCAAGCTTTCCACCCACATCTATTCCGAACTCAATTTACAACATGGACCCCTCACCAAGCTTTCCGCCGACTTCTGTTCCGAACTCAATCTACAACATGGACCCCTCACCAAGCTTTCCACTGAGCGACCAATGAATACTCAACATTGCTCCCCCGTCTTCTAATTCGCGTTGGCGCGCAGCTAAAACAGGGCACGGTACGTTAAAAAAAGCTCCCAAGGAAACGAAAGATGAAAACAAACGCCACGTCGAGAAACGAAGATTCAAACGCCCTTTTTTCAATATATGTACCGTGTTTTATTCTGGGCTTCACTTACTCGGTCTGAGCGGGTCTGTAGGACAACTTCTGCCCTGTCGTGCTAATAGATCAGCTCTTCCTTTCGACTCTCCCTCCTACCAACTCTCCGTTCATCTCAACATCACGACGCGTGGCTGGCAACACAAACGGGCGACATCAGAACTACCCGAGTAACAGTTTTCCTCCTATTAAGAGCGAACCAGGACTCACTACCTTAATCCCAACTGTGACAATTAATATAGCTTTGTGGCTGGATATTCTCAATATCCAGCTTCATTGTCACTTGACCCCAGAAGTTTTCTTTTATTTACTTATTCATTTGTTTTCTTTCGGTCAAGTGGATACAATTTTGAAGACCTGACATCAAAGACCATAAAACTCAAAACACTTGAGATTGAGATGAAATGACACCTTCCTCTTTTAATGTGGCTGTCCCAAACATACTGTCACATTTTAAAATATTTAAAACATATTACAATATTACTATTGATAGAGTAAAAATTCTTATTATAATAATTTAAGGTATTTTCTTAAAATATTATATTTATAGTGCGTTAGTGTGTTAAAAAGAAAGAAGATTTTATTACAGTAGTTATTATCATGCTAAATGATTCTGGGTTTATAAAACAAAAAACATGAATCATAAAGTTCATATTTTATTTGACGGCTTTTATTTCAGCAGATTTTCAACTAATTCTGATACATTGAATACCTAAAAGAAAGAAAAAAGTAAGTTAACTTTGACAATCATTGGCTTATATGAAAAAAAAAAAAACAACAAAATATCACGGACACAATTCGACAGCGCAATAATTAAATGGTGTTGACAATTTAAAAAAAAATTTATACCAACTTTTAAAATTATTTCCATGCAAAAATTCACCCAGTACAAGGTCCAAGAGTCACTCAAGGTAGATTTTTTTTAATCATTTCACCTCAGGCAAGGCAATAAAGCCACTAAGATGCAAGGAATTAGTGGGTGCTAGAGAATATGCGAAAAATAATATAGTATTAAGGAGAGAGGACAATAAAAGAACAAGATTTAAGAAGAGAAGATAGCGATTAACATTGCATTTAAAATTTTGAGGATCAATTTTGACTGGGAAGCAAGATGTCAGAAGAGAGTTCCACAGGCGAGAAGTGTGAGAGAAGAAACTTTTAGCATAGAACTTACGGTTACATCTAGCCATTTCAACTGTAAAATAATGGGACCTTACCGCCAATCTAGTACTGCACTTAAATTCATAAAGTCTAGGTACCATAGAGGAAGGTTCATCCGAACAATGACCATGAAAGTATTTATAGAAAAGGCACAGGGAAATTACGTTACGGTGATTATGATGGCTGAGGTGTGGTATGAGCAGGTGGTAGCAAGTGAGGATAGATAACGATTAACACTTGGTTTGAAGAGGTTAGGATTTTATTGTTCAGGGAAGTACCCGCGCCGAAGTTTGTTTCACAAAGTATCAGTTATTTGGGAAAAGCAGGCTAAGTGAAACGTTTTCCTTAAAATTGGAATACGAGGGAAATGATATTGATTCAACTCTGTGGAACTAGCATGGTGTATTTTAGCAGTAAAGAGGTCAATTGGTGGAACTAAACACGGAGAGCTCACCTGGGCATTTCTCATTGAAATAGCGATCGAGTAGCAATAGGCTTTCAACGTTGTGTCTGCGGGGAAATAGGCTACAAAGTGGAGATCTCTCCCTGACAGACAACAAAAATGCGTAAATGATTTTTAGCTCTACCAAGGCTAGAAGGTAGGTATATTTGGAGTTCAGAATCAGCTTAATGAACTAGCTTAAATTGGCAACAAACATTGTAATTCATCAATTGTACTCAGTTCTTTTGTGAATCAGGCTGGACACGGGAAAGTATAAAAAGCGAGGTTATTGAAAACAATGATTGCATTGGATAACTTACTGAAGCAAAGAACGTTCTATCACAACACTGAGCCTCCATAAATAACTCTACAAATTCTAATATCTTTTCTCTGTAAGGTTTAGAGTTAGACTTTTGAGTACATTAACATCGTTTCATAGAACGGTTACGAATTTTTTTTCTTTGTTGTTCATCATTATTGATCTGACAGCATTGACAAGGCTCTCTCTCTCTCTCCATCCGTTTTCTCACATATTCGTGTTTGGCGATTTTAACGCCCATCATACTAAGTGGCTCAAAAACGCTACTACTAACCTGCAGGCATTCAAACCCTAAATTTTTCAATTTCTCAATTTCTCACGCAGATAGTCGACTTCCCCACACGTTTCCCCTACAACCGGGACGGTAAGGCTTCTCGATCTATGTTTTACTTCCATCCCCGAGTCCTGTAGCGCCAATCAGCTTTGCCATCTTAGCAATTCTGATCAAGCTGTAGTATCTATCAACATCTCCTTCAACTCCACACCCTACAAAGAACCTACTACCACTAGAACCTCGTTCTGCTATCAACGAGCAGACTAGGACTCGTTCCGGGATTTTTTCGCGATGTCCCCTGGGATGTTGTCTTTACGCTCCATGTCCAAGAATGTGCTTTCGAGGTCTCCTCCTGGGTTAAAGCTGGAATCGAGTCTTTCGTCCCCTCAAGGAAATATAAGGTCAAATCGCGCTCCTTCCCTTGGTTTTCCGCTGTTTGCTCAGCTGCCATCGCCCATAGGAACCACTTCTTCCACCTATATCGAAGTGACATGTCTGACTGCAATAGACGTCTCTTTGTCTCTGTGCCCGTAACGAGTGTAAGCGTGTCCTCAATGAAGCAAATCACTATTTGCTGCACGAATGAAAGAACGCATTGCATCTCGCAAATTCAGCTCCAAGGATTATTGGCGTCTCTGTAAGAGCGTACTTAACAATAGCAAACCCTCTATAACTCCTTTGTTCAACCAGTTCGATGTTCTGACCTCTTCTGCCGACAAGGCTGAATGCTTTGCTCGGAAATTCTCATTCAATTCAACGCTCGACTCTTCCAGAGTATCCACACCCGATTCCCCACTTAAAACTGAGGCTCTATTGAGCGAGGTGCACATTGCCCCGTCATCGGTATTGGGCATTATCTCTAATTTAGATCCTCACAAGGCTAGTGGTGGAGATGGGATACCAGCCATTGTCCTGAAGAAATGTGCGCCTGAACTGGCCCCTGCCCTCTCCAAATTATATAACTACTGCCTCAATGAATCTTGTTTTCCTGACTTGGAAGTCCTCATTCATTCTTCCTGTCTTTAAGAACTCTGGTGACCCTTCTGACCCTTCTAATTCTTCCTTCCTATCAGTCTCCTACCCCCTCTTCGGCAAAGTCTTCGAAGCTTTAACCAACACCGAAGTGGTTAAGCACCTTACATCCCATAATCTGCTCTCTGACAAGCAATATGGTTTCCGCTTTGCCCGTTCTACAGCTGATGTGCTTACAATCATTCCTGTCAAATCGTGTATTGAAGGTCGTTCTCAACAGATTCTCCTCCAGCTCCTATCCCACAAACACAGGTGTTCCCCAAGGCTCCATCCTAGGCCCTACTCTGTTCCTTATCTTCATCAACGATCTTCCTGACGTCATAGATTCCCAAGTAGGCATCTACGCAGACGACACTACAATTTACTCCTGCCTCAAAAACAAATCTAGTGCCGCTGACAAAACTAACCTGGCCATTCGTCTCGAAAAGGACCTCCAATCGGTTGTGAACTGGGGCAGGAATTGGCTGGTTAACTTTAATTCCTCAAAAACAAAACTGCTCTCTATTAGTCATCACAGAGAACCATCCCTTTCCCCCATTAGAATGTCTGACGCTCAACTTCTCGAGAGCTCCTCTTTGCGACTACTTGAGATGGAACAGATACATTGAGTCAATTGCTTCGTCCACCGCAAGGAAAATTGGCTCCCTGTGCTGCGCCAGGAAATTTTTCTCGACGGAGTCGAGCCTTCAAATCTACAAATCGCCCTTGCATGGAGTATTGCTGCCATATATGGTCTGGTGCCCCTTCTGTTTGTCTCAAGGTTCTTGATAAGATCTAGAGACGGATATGCAATGTAATTGGTCCTGATCTGGCATCTCGTCTGCAGTCGATCTATCACAGACGTGCCGTCCGCTCCCTCTGTCTTTTTTACAAATACTTTCATGGTAACTGCTCCGATGAGCTGCTTTCGCTGGTTCCCAGACTTCATGAATTTAAGCGTTCTACTAGGCTGGCATCTCACTCACACCCTTTTACTGTCAAAACTGTAGCCGTCTCTTCTACTCCAATAGCTTCATGTCTCGCACCTCTCGCCTGTGGAACGCCCTCTCCATTTCTTGTTTTCCTGATAGCTATAATCTCCAACTATTCAAATGTAACATCAATCGATGTCTCCAGATGCCCTGATCTATCCCCTATCCTTCTCTTCATCCTTTTCTCTATCTCTCCTATTTGGTCTCACTCCAATTCTCTGTAACCCCTCGTGTGCTAGTGGCTTCCCGCCTCGCTTGGGGTGAAAGGCTTAAAAAAAATAACAAAAATGATTCATTCCCTTTACATGAAATCAGATTTTAAAGATAGTAACATTTGATAAAAATAAAATATCAAAAAGTTATTTTCTTTACGTTAGAAATTATTCGTGTTGCTTATTATTTTCATTTAATTATTTATATTTTTGTTGGATTATATATATATATATATATATATATATATATATATATATATATATATATATATATACGTGTGTGTGTTAGTTTAGTCTCGCTTAACGTGGAATTTATCAAAGTTTTTCGGCAGAAAATGATGACATCAAATATGTAATGTCTATTACCGTTAATATATTTTTCTCATGGTGTCTGTCTATTACGATTTATCTACAATAGCGACACCAGTTGGAAAGAAAAAGTACGCGGAAAAAAATAAGAAAACTGCCGGACAATTAATTAATTAATTAAATCATCGTTTACTTACTGAATCGGCAATGTTTGTTCTGATTTACAAGCTTTTTTTTTTTTTTCGTTTCTTTTTTATGGAAATAAAGTAAATAATTACAGAAGATAATTTTTTGCTTAAAACAATTATTTTTTTATTTTTATGAAATCAAATCAGCGTCTGTTGTGAAAATGCTTTAATTGGCTTTGAGGACCAATGTATATTAAAAGATTGCAAATCTCATGAATTTTATGAATAATTTTGTCTCCTCATGACATGTAGAAAGCCTATGTGTGTTAACCGGAAAGTCTAAAATATGTGATCATTTATAGAGAAGATACGAGATTAGTAGAGAAAATTGAAAACAGGTCATGAAATCGAGTACCGGAGTTCGAATTAATGAGGCCAATTATCTTCAAAAGTAAAATATTCACTCGGAGGTTCAGCTAAAAAATTTAACTTAGAAAAAAGTAACTTTCAAGTTTTGTAAACTGTTTCAACGCCAAAGACGATGATGGGTGGTGCCTTAAATAATTATCTTAGATATTAGTTTCAAAGAAAATGAGTAAAATTAAGGAAAATATTACTTACTTTACGCTTAAAATATGAAGAAAAACACCTTTAAACCCAACAAAATATGTTCCACTTATTAACAAGTTCATAGATCAAACAATTGCAGTTACACTTGCAACGCCCAATTTTACAAACAGAAAAAACAACCTCAAATTTAATTAAATAGGGAAGCTCAAAAGTACCAAAATATAGAAACTGGTTTCATTTATGTTTAAGAATAACCATGTTTAACCTTCAATAACCAATGAGGCTGGAACATTTTTTTATTTTATGAATAAAATTATTTTTTTTATAAAAACTAATAAAATATCTTTTATATTAATAGGAATCTAAAATATTTTTAAAAATAAAAAGAATGAAGAAATATTTTTATTCATTTCATTTATTCCATTTTTATTTTTTAACTATTCTGTTTCTTTTTTTTGTTTTGTTTTTTTGTTTCAACTATTTCAGCCATGAAGTATTTATGTAAACTAAATCAAGTCTATTTTAGTTACAGTAAAATCCCTGACAATCGGACTAACAAGGCCTTCCGGATATGAGAAATTGGTTACAATGTCATATTTAGATAAAAGTAAAGGACTGAAATCGGGTTTAACATTTATTTTCAATGTTTTCTAGTAAACAAAATAAGTTAATGTCGAGTGAAATATAACGGAATTGATATTAAGGAAAAAGAAATAAATAAATTTAATGAAAATTCATTAAATTAAAATTCATTAAAACAAATAATGTAACGAAGATTTTTTTTAATCGCTGTTGCATGATGATTCTTTCTCTTCTAAAAACAAATAATGTTCTAAAATTTTTAAACGAAAGATTTTTTTTAACTTGTTGCGTCATGATGTTGCTTTTTTTTTAATGTCATTTCAATTTTCATCAAATCATGTTTTTATTTCGTTCATTTCGTTTTTTGCTTTTGTTCTGAAATTTTTTAAACGAAAGGCTAAAAGAATTAGGATGAAAGTAACTTGGGTAGAAGGGATTCAGCGTTATTTTTTTTTCGTTTTTTTTTGTTTCCTCTTAATAATTGTTTCTGAATGTTAATTACTGTAATAATTCCAAAGTGATTTCAAATTTTTTTGGGTGATAGCCAACCAGACGGGATAATTGGTTTTGGCAAAATTTAAGTATACGTTGAAAAATCGATTTTAGTACCAAAACTGGTTGCTCCGGAATAGGCTTTTTTAAATTTCAAAGATGGTTTAGCCCGGTTTCATTACAATCATGTTTTTTTGCTTTGGTCTTGTTCATTGTCAAGAAGACCGATCCGAGCCAAGAGATCGAAATAGAACCTGACGAATCCAGATAACTTCGTCAACAAGGCTCGAGAAGGATAGATTATCGTAAGGAAGATTTTATTTAGGCAGAAATTTTCATTTCCGATCCAAATGTTGACATTTTGTACTTTCTTCCATGTTGAACTCTTATTTTTTTTTTTTCATGTGTTTGCATTTTTGCTGCATGAATTATCATTTCAGCGAAATACACCATTTCCTCCCGTCGTTCTGGGGAGTCACTGCTGTTCGGATTTCAAAATTTTTCACACGGAGGATTTTTTTCTTTTTCGGCCAGAACCAAGACAGGACAGAACAAAATTGACCTTGTTCTTTTTACCTCTTATTCCTTTTGCTATAACCTCAAAGTTGTTGTTCATTCTTTTTTGTCCCCAATACAAACCATTAGGGTGAAATAAGCAGAAGCAATTATCCAAAGTAAATCACCTGAAAAACAGAAATTTCAAATCAGTTAAATATCACCCAAACAGTTCAAATATACACATCAAAATCATGTCCGGATATACGGGATTCCGGATATGAGGGATTATACTGTATTTTAAGAACATTTATTAAACAAAAGAAAATGCGACTATAAAAGAAAACAAAACTGCAGAAAAATGAGAAAGACTCATTGAACTTTTTATTGATTGTCACATATTTGCCTTCTTTCAGGTGTCAATGTCATAGAATATTCTAAACTTTTCACATATCATAAATTATTATTTCTTATATAACCAACAGGGTTTTAATTCAGAATTGTTGAATGATAACCTCTTTTATCTTCCGTACAAAAAATCATTTAATGGATGCAAAAAGAAAAAAAAATATTTTTAAAGTACTTCTGATGAGAAAATAGAATGAAACTTGACATTTTCCAATTTTCGACTCCATATTTATTTAATAAAAAAGATCTCTTTTGTTATCAGCGACCGAAAGAATTTCAAAATCATGCTGGAAAATTACAAGTAAATCTTTCAAAAATAAACATTCATTCTAGATCCTTGTTAAATCTGAAATAAGATAAAGTGTTTTTAATTATGCAAGCACCAAAACATCTCAACAAAAATTGTTTTGTAAGTTTTCAGAAAAAAATATTCAAGGCGTTCTGAAAAAGTATTTTTTTACTAAAATGATATCTTCAAGAATTTTTCATTATAAAATTATATAAAACAGATATTTTCATCACCACCAGTTTAAAAAAGTATTTCTGATGTATCGAATTGGGGTGGAAATTAACACACAGAATTATTTATACAAGTAATTCATTCATAAATAAGTGTTGAAAATTCCATCAAAATTCGGATAATTCTCTGATTTTGGGTATTTAAAAAAAAAACAGGGGGTAACGTTTTTTGCCTTCATCTAAAAAACACACACACACACATTCAATTTGTCGGTACCTAGCATAAACTCATTAAATTAATTGGAGGTCATGTCACATCATGTACTATTGATTATCATAAGATTCCTTGGCTCAAAAATTTCTCATCAAGAAATAAACCTTTTTAGTCAGCTCATTAAAGCTCTTTCACTGTTACAACGAATTTACTAATTTTGAAACTTCTGTTATCAGTCATAGCTTTGGTTAATACATTTCAATTAACAAAAGACGTGAAGTTAGTTCAAAGTTTTAGCACTGATTTTCTCGGAACGAACTCTGCTTTCTTTTGCCTTTTATATAATTCTATAAATTCTTTATCCATGATTACGTATTCTTAGACTTTCAAATAAACACATATTTGTTTTCTATTTGCTCAATTTTTTTTTTTATAGAATAAAATCACTTTTGCTAAAATCACTTTTGCTAAAATGTTAAGAGTTTCCAAATGACGTTTTAAAATTTCTTTACTGAATTTTTTTCTGTAAAAAGGCAATTTCCGTACATTTTTAATCTGTATGCCTGTTATTTAACCCATAGCTGGTAGGCAGGAGGAAAAAGCTGGATTAATACCTTTCTTGAGGCTATTTGTGCAAAAGTATCTCACTTCACACGGCCTTCTTTCAGACAAACAAAATGGCTTTCACTTCTTTAGATCAACCTCTGATGTCTTAACAGTTATCATTAAAAGAGTCTATAAAAAATTAGATATGAATGGTGGGGCTTGGGTTGTGGCTTTAGATAACTCGAAGATGTTTGACAGGATTTCGCATGCCGGTTCTCTTCACAAACTTAAGGGCTATGGTGTCTCCGGGAGAATTTTCAATTTGATCCAATCTTTGTTAACAAATCGTGAAATGAAAGTTGCGATGATTCTTGCATCTATTTTCTTTCTTATCTTTATCAACAATCTTCCAAATGTTATCGCGATATTTATTCTGATGCTACAACTATTTCCTCCTATCTTAATAATAGGTTCGATCGGTCGGATTAAAATAAAATTGGCAGCTCACCTCGAAGATGGCCTTTAATCAGTTGTTAACTGGGGCAAGAAATAAATAGTAAATTTTAACGCCACCAAAACGAAACTGCTGTTTTTAGTCATCTTTTCTGCCTGCAGTCAGCATGGCTGATGCTAATCTCCAAGAGAGCAACTCATTGCGCCTTCTTGGTCTCACGTTTTCCAATGACATGAAGTGAAATGATTATATTGAATCAATTCGCTAAACACAAGCCACCACTCTGCCACTGGGAGGCATGGCACAAGCGTTTAACGCTGGTGTCCCGCTGTCGGACAGTCGGCGAGTTCGTCCCGGGTTTCTAGGGCTGCTGCTAGGAAAGTTGGTTCTCCGTGTCATCTCAGACCATTTTTATCGCTAGAATCCATCTTGCATGTTTATCAATCTACCATTCGACTGAATATTGCTGCTACATATGGCCTGGTGCTCCTGCTATATATTTTGATATTCTTGACAAAATCCAAAGAAGGATCTGTCATGTCATCGATCCTATGCTGGCATTTCGACTTCAGTCACTTTCCATTCTCCGTAATGTGACTTCCTTCGGCCTTTTCTATAAATACTTTCATGACAGTTGTTCTGTTTTTACTACTTGGTGCTTCAACCAAATGAATTTAAGCTTGTACTAGATTGGCAGTTAGGCCTCATCAATTCCTATTGAAATAGATAGATTCAAGCGTAAATTCTATTCTAGTAGTTTTTTTTGCACACTTTTCGCCTGTGGAACTCTCTACGGACTTCTTGCTTCTCTGTTGCCTACTATTTTCAAAACTTTAAGTGTAACATCAATCGCCATCGTCTGTTTTCCTGATTCCTGTTTTTTTTCTCTTTCACCTCACTCACACCTTTCTCATTTTCTTTCACTCTCAATAAACCCTTCAGTCTTAGTGACACCATCGCCTTGCATTGGGTGAAAAGATTTATTTTTTATGTGAATGTAAAGAATTCAACCGGAATTCGAACACGACTCATCGTGTTTTCCGTTCCGAACTGTTAACTACGCTATTTGTCATGAACCGACATTTTCTCATTGTGATTTTTATCAAAAAGAAACGTGTCAATGGGAACAATATTTATTTAATAGACATTTTTTTTTTGCAATTTTATTTAGTTATTTGTTGTTTTTGAAATAAACATCGTGTTTTTCAACACGTGATTGTCTATTTTTACTTAATCTTTCCCGCGTACTTTTTGCTTAAAACTGTTGTCGCTGTTGCGAAAAAATCAGAAGAGATGGACATTTTCACTTTTATTGATTAATCTGAAATGAATATATTTCGCGGGAAAAATACCGTAAACAACAATTTGCAGGCTTGAAAGTTACTTTCATATTTTTGTTGAATGAAATATTCTAGCGAAAAAGCTTGGTAAAGTCCCCAAGAAGTCGTAAAAATAAATGAAGGATTTCGAACTGAGAGAACATTTCATTTTTGTATCAATTCTGAGATGGGTTCATTTTAGCTATCCGATAAAAAAAAAAGATGTTATTTTTAAAATATGTTACGGAAAAGCAATCACCTTATTTTTCTGGAAAACAAACAAGTCTTTTGCAATTCGATATTGGGAAACATTGGATGGATAAGAAAATTGGCAAAAATACATTTTATGTCGAAAGAATGGTATTTAATGAGTTCCCGTTAAAACGATTCGGGTTCAAATCTCGTCGAAGACAATTTTATTTTCTATTTATGCTGCCTTTTAATGGTCGTAGAAATTAAAAACGATCTAAGTGTTACGATATAAAGCAACATATATAGAATAAATGGAGAATAACAAAAATTAATTTGGCAAATTGATACATTTCAAAAAATTGCATCTAAGAAATTCTGAAAACGCGAAATTTTAAGAAAAATCTCTCCGTATAAAAAAGCACAAAAATGGCCATTTGCTCCCAGAAGCCGGAAGTGATTTTATACTTTTTGCCAGTCGGACACTTTGAAGTTAACATTAATCCTGGTCAGCAGCTCAAGGATATCATTGATCTGACAGGGAAAAAAAAGACGTTTGCATTATTTTCCAAGGCTTTTTTCCCCAACATATTTTATGATTATAATGCTCGATAAATTTATAGTAAGTTGAGTGGGTAAAAATTTGACTTTTTAAAAAATGTTCAGCTTGTAGTCAAAGTAATAGTAAAAGAAAAAAAAAGCAGATAAAAAACAAGTCCATTTTATTTTAATAAACCAGAATCAGTTGAAGAGATTTACAAAAATACATTTTTAGTCCCGTTTCTTCTTATGAAGACAATTTTTGTGTGACACAAAAAACGAGACACAGTAGGATTTCTTAATGACTCCTTCAATTCGGACTGTTAATCCGACTATTACTCAAATTGCCTACTTTTTCACCTTTTATTTATACCTGGTTCACATACGTAACAGGAAAACAAGAATACGCGCGAATATTTAACATTTTTGTTTTGCCTTTGTTCTAAATCTTGTTACTTGAAGAGTATAATAATTCTAATATCTTATATATGATTCTAATACCTATACATTCCTAAGACCTGAAAACTTGAAGATTAATAATTTGATATTTATTTTAAATACTTGTAAATTTTATTTTCTTCATAGATTAAAAATTAAATAAATTTTAATTTATTCACTCACTATAGATATCGTATTTTTATAATTTTTAATAAAAACACGTTAATCTTTTTATGGACTATATTAATTAATACAATATGTTCTAATAATCTCTCCACAAAAAATCGAATGTATCTAATTTGTTCATTTTACCAAATCCTAATTTATATAGATTTATTTACAAATTCATCGATGTTTGAGGCGTTCCTTTTTTGATTTAGCCACAATGATGACAACAATCGTGTTTAAAAGTACTTGATGCACGTGTATGAAAATTTAAAATTCCATTGAATCAGCAAAGAAAATGAATAAAATGACAAAAATAAATTCCTACTTTAAAAACTGATGAATGATTTTTGTTCAGGGGGATATGTTTCCTAACTGGGACACCATTTTTCTTCATATCACATCAAATGAATGCTTACCTCATGTTCGAAAATAATGCTGGCAATAATAGAATAAATAAATTTTGAACAACTATTTTTTGTTATAAAATATCATCTTTTTATTTGCTTGGCGTGAATTTTTAATGGGAAAACAAGAAACTTATTCATTTTTTAAATAATAAGATAAGAAAGATTTTCTGAAAAGAAATCTTCTCCAGTATGACGATATAACGTCAAATTTGACGGACAATAAAAATATTAAATCTTTTTTTTTTTTTTTTTTTTTACTATTGTTGATTTTCGTTACATTACGTAAACAATTTTCTCATTTGAAGTTGTTGCGTGAAACTTGTTTCAATATCTTCAGCGTCCGTCAACTTCGGATTCATTGAAGATCAAATATAACGGCCATTTTTGTAATCCCCAAAATGATTTCAGAATTACTAAAAAAAAAAAGAAAAAAACTAATCACATTTTGAGCAAAATTTATCGATGTTTTAAATATTCTTCTTGACGAAGAAAATATTTTTCGCATTTCTTTAAAAAGATATTGCATGTTTACATTTGAGTTAATTTGCATAAATGCACGTATTAATTTTTCTTAATAATTTAGAGAATCATCACATTTTACTGAAATAATGAACATAACTTACCTTATAAAAATTGGTTTCTAAATTGTGCTTTGAAAAAGATAAAAATGTTTATTATGATAAGGCATTATTATTTACTCATAGTACCGGTGAAAATTTCACGGGTTTTTCAATTTTAATTTTCTGAGGAATCATAATCCTTAAGTTAATGACTGAATAAGCTACTTGCCCGTTCCAATCAGACTATAAAATACTCGTAGAAATTCCTTAATTGCAATTTTAATCAACATTATTTACATTATTCGGACTATTGTCCTCATCTTCGTCGCCATATTTATTACAACGGTTCGGCCTTCTCCATTGTCGAACTGAACGCTTTATTTCGTTCACTGGGGTAGACTGTTCTAATTCCACGTACCATGTCTAATGGGTGTCAGTTATATCCTGTTAATTTCCCTCTGAAAGTTCTCCACTGCCTTAACTGGATATTGAACTCACACTCTTTGGGTCCTGTCACTGGATCTAACCAACGCTTTTATCCACTGTGCCATGTGTCCTTGTTGCAATAACAATCATAATTATGAATGCAGGTAACTGACCAGTTTTTCTTTTTCACATAACAGACGTGAATCACATGAGAGCGTTATCACCTCTTTCTTTCTTTTTTAAAACCAAAAAACGTCTCTGTTATGTCTTTTCCGCATTTCCTCTCAATCAATACGGTATAGTTCATTAGTAATGAGATACTGACAGTGCAGCATACGTGAAAAGATAGAATAATTTCATTGGAAACAAACAAAAGAGTACTGAACTGTTACGTGAAATCTGTCATCCTGCATGGCACTGAATACTGGAGAATTTTTTCAAAGACGAAGAAGAGGCTTGAAGCAACAGAAATGTGGCTCTACAGAAGGATGCTGAGGATACCATGGACTGAACATGTGAGCAACGACGAGACTTTAGAGAAAATGGAAACAAAAAGGAAACTTATACTTTACATGAGGAAGAGACATTTGACATTGGCAAATAATGAGGAAGGAAGGCTTGGAAAATCTGATGCTCACGGGACTGATTGAGGGCAAGAATGACAGAGGAAAACAATGTATTCAGTAAATGGATGGCAGAAGAAGATTTAGGAGAATTTTTAAAAATACAGAATTTATTTAGAGCTACAAAAGACAGGAAATTGTGGAGAGCCATAATTTATATCCCCCACCGTGATTAGCTGCTTAGAAAACATTTAAAAAAGAAGCACATTAGAAAAATCATTTTTATTATTTTAGCGATTCTCTCACTACTCTATCGCCATTTCTATGGAAAGTGCTCGGACGACCTACATTCCTTAGTTCCACCAAGTCTAATTTTCACGGCTAGTACCTGCCATGCCATTTACATGGTAGCAAACCATCCACATTCCCTGTCTATATCTCTGAGTTGTGGTATTATGTCCTGAATGCCTTTATCCACTGGGCCACATGGCCCAGTGGATAAAGGCATTGATCCAGTGACTAGAGCCAAAAAGTTGTGAGTTCAATACCTGGTCACAGCAGTAGTGAACCAAAACTTGGAGAGTTGAGTCGAAGAGAAATAACTGAGACATCCAGAAGAGGCATGACACGTGGAACTAGAACAATCTATAGAAATTGTAGGTTCGCTTCGAAATTCCAATCATCTGAAGATGACCGGAGCGTACAACGGCCGAAACGTTATGAATATAGCAATGAAGATGAGGATAACTGTCCTAATAATGTAAATAATGTAGGCACCTACATTCTCTCCGTATTCCATCGTCGAGAAATAAGTTCCACTCAAACAGCTTCTTCCAGCGAACCACTGCCCAGAGGAACAAACTCCCAAGAGAATGACAACTACAATCCTAACCTGTTCAAGTCTGCGAGTGGCTCCCGAGCCTTGCATAGGATGAAATTTACAATAAAAAAAGATTCTCTTTTGATGTACCACATCAGAACAAAGGGATCATAGTGATATCCACAATTTTCTTTAGTATCTGTAAACTGCGTATTACCATGATTGTCCTTGGAATAGGTTTTAGTTCAGCAGATTATATAATAGTCAAGCGAGATGCGCGAAATCTAAGTTGTTTGATCAATTCAAGTTCACCTGCCAGGGCGAAAGCACGTGTCTTTCTCGATCACAGTTTTTTTTTCTTGCCCGATAATGCCGAAGCAAAGTCATTGATGTTGTGCACGAATTCGTCAACTAACAACTAAAACCTAAATAAGTTTATCTTTTCTAATATTCTAAACTTTGTAAATATGTAGGTAAAATGCTTTTTTTTTTTCTCAACAAATGTGTCTTTGGTTTTATCCACTCATATACATAAGTGTCAATATATCACGAGTATAGTAATGCCATATTGTGAGGTTAAAATAAATTTCCCAAAACTTTTCCCAATAAAAGATTCTCAATATTGAAGGAAATCATATTTTAAAAATTCTACATTGTGATTAGAATAATGTATCAAAATAAATAAATCACATTCAAAAATTAAATTAATTTTCCGGATTACCAATTATAGATATTTATTTGCTTATAATTTTATTTTTTAAATAACATTTAACCAAAAGCTTTTTTTAAATTTTCCGTCCAAGACAATGAAAATGTACAGGATGGTCCGAAAGTCTTGTCACTGTTATGTATCTCTCTCTTTCTTCCAAATTGTAGGAATTCGTGTCAAAAATAGAAAATTATATTACGTAGTGGTGACAATACTTTCGGACCACTCTGTACTTATTTATTTATGAAGTATGTTTCTCAAAAACTGACGAATGGCGTAAAAGTGGTTGTCTATCATGTGTATTTCCACAATCGCGACACCAGTTGCAAACAAAATTTGTGTAGGAAAAAGAAAATTGAGGTTTTGTTTGCAACTGTTGTCGCTATTGTGGCTAAACGAAGATAGACGGACTATATGCTTCAACCTTTTTTGAACATTGGAGTATATATTATTATAAGAGGGTGGGGGGCTCAATACTAAAAATGATCAAGGTAAGATTTCGTTAAAGGTGCCCCGGTCATCTTTATTACAGAAGACCATACACATACATAAGAAATGAGGAAACGTTGATTTTTTTTTTCATTGGAGAATTAAAAATTTCAAGTGTTCCTGATGACAGTGTGATTAACACACGCTGCTGCGTAAGATTTGTACCCAATTTATTCATTAGACTATATAAAATAATATATTTCTTCTCCAGAGGAAAAATATTATGAACGTTGACTGTTTCTAAAGTAAAAGATGTTTGCACATATGAGCTTCCTTAATGTCGCTAATGGCTTAAAACGCTGAAAACGTTGAACGGTTACAACATTCAAGAAACAATAAACACGATTATTCTTATATATGCGGTTCTACATGAGAGAGTCTGAATGAAAATGTGAGTGAAAGAAATGAAAGAAATAAAATAAAAATCTAATAAACGTTATAAAATTTGGCGTGCCATTCAGAAAGCCTAATGGGCCGCATATGTGACTGGTGGGCTGTAATTTGCCCGCATAACTGCTTCAGACTGTAAGGGAACCGCGCTATTAAGCACAAGAATAAACATCAATATTAATGAATGCAAAATATATAAACTTGTAGCGCGCATCACCACAATTATTTATCTTTGACTGGGAATGACGTGGAAAAGGACAAGCAAAGACGCTGGAGGTTACCAAACATGTAGCGGTCACAATGCAATTTATATCTGACGTAAAATGACACTTAGTATAAAATACAAGACAGAACGTAACGGTTCAAAACATAACAATAGAATTTATTAGTGTTTTGGTGTGCATGCATATAAGCTGAAAGGTTTGAATGAGTTATGTCTCTTAGATTAGGAAATATTTGTACTGGAGGTCATAAAGATGAAGTAATTATTAAACTGAAGTTTTAGAAGAATAAAGTTCCTGTTGCATGTTAGGAAATGCGAATTGGTAAAGTTGGTAAGAGTTCAGAAGAGTTAAGAGCTCGTACTCATGTGAATTAGTAATGTTCTTTAACGTCTGACCGCACGGTCAAGACGGGAGCTCTTGAAGATTACATCTTGGCAGCAAGGAAGAAGATGAATGAAGAGAAAACAGAGAGAGAGAGAGAGAGAGAGAGAAAGAGAGAGAGAGAGAGAGCTTATACGTGTTTTGTTTATATAAGGTGGTGTATCATGTGACTGGCCCAAACCTTACTGAGCGGGAAATATTCCTCGCGTGCAGGATATCTGATTGGTCGGAATTGACCAATCAACGAGCTAGTTTTGAGGAGATTAACCAATGAATGCTTGTCGCATGATTTGTATGTATGATGGTGATGATAATTACTACAAACTAATCTTTTTAAATCTTTTTTCAAAGGGATCTTTTCTGTTAATTCACCCCAAAATAAAAAGAATTTATATTTACTAAAATTCACACCAAATTCTCTCAGAGTAAGGTCCTTCCATTGCACTCCGGTTGGGTGTTGACCTTTGCGATCGCCCCAAACGTAGCCGACTCGGGCGCGCTATTTCTAAGTCTGAGGTCTACGTTCGCACGATAAACATGCCAAAAACAGATGTTTTCTTCTTTTTTTAATTGTAAAAATTCGCTGATTTTTCATTCTGATTGTTGGAGTTGTTGCGAGGCAAGATAAACAAACTTTGATTTAAAATTTATAATTTCATGGGGTGAATTAATATATACGATAAATAACTTTACATTATTTGCGGTGAATTAACAGATAAATTTTCAAAATATTTAATTTCATCTTGCAACCCGATTACAAAAAAAAGTCAGATGTCTTTGGAAAGACTTCTTTTTAATTGGAGGCAAATTAAAAGACTGAGTTTTCATTACAATTTATTGAACGTAATTATGGATAAATCATCCTGTCTCGACTTACTCTCCAGACCCGTCTTTTAAAATGTTGGAAGATTATTCGAAGGATTGCTCTGAAAACAGTTTCCATTCCTATTAATGCACCACGTTTCTATCCGTTATACCAATATTTTTCACTACAAAACATACCAGTGTGCCATGGACGTTTTGGATGGAATTTTTGTGAAGAGGCGAAACATAATATTTGCCCGGCATGTATTAGCAACTACCCGTCAATCCCTTGAACATGCATATCTTCAGCGCTTAAAAACCTTAGGTCGAGACTGAGTGTTTTAAGTGATGATAACAGATCAGGTTGTTCTTTTCCATTAGAATCGAACTACATCCGTCAAACTGCTGGAAAATAAACAAGTGCTGCTCGCGAGGAAGAAGATGACATTTAGTTCATAGGCACTAATTGTCGATTTACTAGTCCACCAGTTCAAACCACTTTTTCGTTTCTGTCCCTGGTTCAAAATGCTCCTCTGGAAGACACTTGTATTGTGTTTTCCAGCCAGAGAAACTAAATCAACAAGCAAACCCTAAATGTTTTTCAAAGGCTATATTGACGGTAAAAAAATAAACGGGATAGAAATGAATGCTCTATTTGACACAGGAAGCTCAGAGAATGTTATTTCCGATTATATTGCAAAAGGAAACAGATTTAAGATTATACATTGTAATAGTTAGGTGGTCATAGCGAACGCTTCACTATCTTTGCTGGTTAGAGGATATATTTTAGCCGGTCTAGAGTTAAATCAAACTAACTACACTGACACCAAACTTTTCGTGATGTCAAATCTGTGCTGCGATGTCATACGGGACCATGATTTCATCAAACAGCATTCTAATATTAATCTCCCTTTTGGAGGCCCTAAACCGACGTTGAACATCTGGGGTTTGGCCGCTATAAATGTACAATCCTTCTCTTTTCGAAAACTTAACCAAAAACTGTAAACCAGTGGCCACCAAATCTCCAAAATATTCTCTTGAAGACAAAACGTTTATTCAAACAGAAGTAACAAGAATCTTAAGAGAAGGAATCATCGAAGAAAGCAAATTACCATGGAGAGGGGCACAAGTATTAATAATGTCCTCTGATAATAAAAATAATAATAATAATGAGTGCTTCTTCTTCCCTTTATAGATTGAGGTATTTTTTTAATGCCATGTACTCTCAAAATATCCTTCCTGGGTATGTCGATAAACTACATCCGCGTCCTGGGTAAGACGATAAAACTACGTCCAATAGCACGGCCTCTGATCAGGCTTTTTTTGAGGAGCGTGGAACCACCTCTTAATTGCTGGTGTTCCCAGGTCCACCCTAACCAGAGGTGGTAGCACCTGTTAGGGTCCTGCTATGGACAAATAGTTAACCCCCAAAACTGGGCTAAAAACACTATGAAAGTGTAAAAATAGGTTTTAATATGAGAAAAAATTTTGTAAAAAATTATAATTATTTATAAAGCTTTCAGTTATGGTTTACAAAAGCAAGTAGCTTTAGTCTAACGTTGATTTTTTTTTCTCATCGTCGAATTAATCAAATGCAAACAAGCATCACACGAAACGATTAGAGAAAAATATTCTGTAAAATCTAAATTAACATGATCTACTTTCTGTATCATTGTTTTTTTATTACAAAATGGGACCTCATAGCGCACGTTTTATGGAGAAAAAAGAAAAAAAATTCTGGTATTTTTATTTGACATATCATAGGTAATTAAAGCGCGGGTTTGCAAATTTGGTGACATAAAGTATACTTGGACAGTGTACCTGGCAGTGTATACTTGGACAGTGTACCTGGCAGTGTATACTTGGACTCAGTGTAGCTGGCAGTGTATACTTGGACTCAGTGTAGCTGGCAGTATATACTTGGACTAAGTGTACCTGGCAGTGTACACTTGTACTAAGTATACCTGGCAGTATATACTTGGACTCAGTGTACAGGGCAGTGTATACTTGAACTCAGTGTAAACAGTGCAAGTAATAACTAAGAAGTACTAAAAATAAGAACTAGACTAGTTATCCGTAGACATGGGCAATTTGCCCTTCGTAGATTCAGTTCGGAATTCTTCGTAGTTTAACAGGATCGACATACGTCGAAAAACATGATTAAGACCGGAGAACAGCCGAAATGTTGTAATAGCAACACCAAAGATGCCCGGATGTAAATAGTGTAAATAATAGCTCCTCATCTCAGAAATTCAGGCAGAATTCAGAAGAATATTTGAGAATAAGGTGACTGGATAAATGAGCGTTCATTCTCGGCTATGATAATTCCCTCATGTAGGCTTAGTATGCAAGCGAATAGCCTATGGAAACATTTGATTAAGAAAGAATAGACGTTAAATTTAAAACTCCAAATTACACGCCCTGGTTGTTCTACGGAATAATAGCCAAGTGTATATAAGTGTTGGTTAAGTATTGTTTGTCGTCGTTATTTACATTTACAGCCAATGAAATTCATTTCAATAAGTAGAAGGGGCATCACAATGACGAAATAACAGAAGACGAGTTATTTCCTTTGGTATGGACAACGGAATGAGAAATGTTTAGCTGCGTTGATTGAATAAAGGATTCAGTTCGAAATTCCGAGTATTCGAGAAGAACATAAAGAAAATACAACGGCTGAAATGTTATGATTGTAGCCCGCGAAAAAAGGAGATCAGAGAGAATAAATGAACTTGTAATAATGATCATTCAGAAATACAGTCATATTTACAAACTGTTCCATTTCCACTAAAAACTATAAACGTATAAATGGTGTTTATATAGTAAAAATGCTACAAATGTTTTGCTCATAAAAAAGCTTGCACGTGTCTCGGAACTGTTTGAAATGTGAAATAGAAAAAAGGCTGTTTTTCATAAATAATAAATAGATCTTTTAAATTTCAAGGAAATAATCTTCGGCAAAGTTGACCCTTCGTATCTGCAATAAGACGGAGTGTCAAAAGGGACGGTTTTTCCCATGACACCGCTTTTATTTTAACTACCGTCACTAATCGACAATATTTATTGTTTTTTAAAAGCGATAATTAAAATTGTAATAATATTTAAACACGTGATGAAAGATACACTTTTTTTGGTCTTGAGAATTGATAACAAAAATACTAAACACTATTTATTGATTTGATTGTTTATTTACAAGAATGATTTTATATTTGCAACATTTTAAGAACTAATACATTTGTAGAGATCGTTTGGGTTTGAGTGTTGTTGAATTAGAAACACGTGCTGTTATATTCCTGATAGAAGGAGGTCCAACTACAAGAAAATGGCCGGACTCGAATTGTCCAACCGAAGATGAAAAGAAAACAAAGACCGAAATATATATGTCAATAAATATATGTATTAAACAACAAATTTACAAGTGACAAAAACATCAACATTTGTGTTTGTGTGTGAACGTAAAATATTTGTATTTTGATGAATGTTCGTACGTATGTGTGTTTCATGGCGTATTCCACAAATGGGAAAACGCTATCTTTTGCAAGAGATCACATTAGAGGTGTTTGCTGAAATGAAGAAATGAAAAAGAGAAGGAGGTAAGAAGTCGCCCACTATTTATAGTGTAGGGAGAGCGACCCCTAGTGACAATTAGGGAATTAAGGAGGAGCTAATTCCGACACATTTTTTATTGAAACTAATGCAATGTAATATTTATCCTTTATCAATTTATAAAGGAATAAATATGAAAAAATGTTATTCATAAATTTATAAACATTTTCTAAATTATTTAAATATGTGAATCAGCTATAAGGAAATATTTATTATTTACCATTTTATCGTTTGAATCAACTGGCAATTAGCCGATGTTTTACCAATCATTCAATTAAATAAATAGTGTAAACAGTCTAATAAATAAATAATGTTTATTATTTTTGTTGTCAATTCTAAAGGACAAACAAAATCTATAAAAATTCACTTTCATATGTTTAGGTTTTATTCTAATTCTACTCATCGCCTTTTAAAACAAACATTGCCGAGGAGTGAAGGGAGTTAAAAAAGCGGTGTCATTGTTGCGGGGATGGAGGTTGATGGTTGGTAAATGTTCTTTTGTATTTGCGATAAAAGATGATGCATTGTTGCGGTTAGCATAGAGTCATATAATGACGATTAAAATAAAGTCATATAATGAGATTTCAAATGAATTAACAAAGTTCAGCGCGGGCGAAAAAAAAACGATTATTTGTGTTTTCTACTTTCTTTATTTTCATTTGTTGAGAATTATTCCTTGACGTCTTCTGATTAGTCAGAATATTATTATATATTCTTATATTTGGCGGCAAATATTTATTTTGTCATTTTACCTTACCTTTTTTGTTTTTAACAAAAGTGATTATTGTGTTGAGGCACATTTTTAATAGGATAATGAATGCGTTGGAGTTTGTTCTCAAAAACAGAGTGAGAATTAATATACGACCAATTACGTATAATTAAAAACAACGTTTTTATTAGCCAAACAAAAGTAAATCGAATACAAAACGAGTGAATGAACGTATGTATGGAGTGATGTCGTTTATAGTGTGAAATTTCTACGAAAGATTGTGTGAGACTTACATTTGAGAAGAGTTCATTTCGTCCTCCTTTATTGCAGTGAATGCTGGACAACCTCTTCACAGATAAAGAAGAGACTTGAAATAACAGAAATCCGGTTCAACAGGAGGATGCTGTGAATACCATGGAACAAACATGGGAGCACCAACGAAGTTTTAGAGAAAATGGAAACAAAAAACAATACTTATACTTAACATCAGAAAGAGACTAGTTAAAATTTCCAGAGCACATAATGAGGAAAGAGAGCTTGGAAAATTTGATACTCACAGGACATATTGAAGGCAAGGAGGACAAAGAAAAACAAAGCATAAACTACCTAGCGAGCTTGACTGGATGGTAGAACTGGGCTTAGTATCATTTCAACATTCTGCCGAGAATCAGTATAGTAGCTGTGCACTTAGCTTAACAATATTTTCAACTTAATTTTACAATGCTAGCAGAGGGGAGACCCCATTTACCTAGTTACCCTCAAGTCAGCTGTTATAATCAAAGGTGAAAGGTCACTTGTGACTCTATCTGTTTGCTTTATGACAACAACAGGTTTGCAGACAAAATGAATACAAATACAAATGAACGTCTATTATAAACACATAACAGTTCCATAAAATAGAAGAGCGATATATGAATATAAAATTCGTTTTTTTTTTGTTTGTTTTTTGTTGGAGGGGGTTGACATACATTGCATATGAAGCAATTAAAATATCAAAGAGAATATATTTTTAAGCGATAATGTCAATGAAGGAAAAAACTACATCAATCCTGGGCGTATCAGATAAAATAATGTATACGATTCAGAATAATTAACAAATAACGTTATAAAAATGGTCAATAAAATGAAGTAAGTCATTTATATCAAAAGGTTAAAATAATTCTAAATTCTTCTTAACAAATAATATATTCGATATCAACTTTAAACTAAAATTATTTTTAAATCTTAAAAATAAAAATGAAAATAAAAATTACAGTAGAAATTATTGCAATTCGAAAAAAATTGTCGATATTTAATCGTTTTTGCGAAATTGATGCAGCATAAAAATCTATAATGTTGAAAATGATGACAAAATTAAGGACTGGTTGCAAAAATCTCTTTTTACCGAAAAAAACGGACAGGACTCAAATAGAAACGATACTCGAAAAACCGGGCAGGACGCGGACTCAAATAGAAACGATACTTGAAAAAAACTGGACAGGACGCGGACTCAAATAGAAACGATACTCGAAAAACCGGACAGGACGCGGACTCGCAAAGAAACAAAACTTGAAAAAAAAAAAAAAAAAAAAAGACAGCGCACGGACTCACAAAAAAACCCAACAGGATACAGATTTACAAAGGTACAAAACTCGAAAAAACCGAACAGAACACGGACTCGCAAAGACACGATACTAGAAAAAATCGGACAGGACACGGACTTGCAAAGACAGGATAGTCGAAAAACCACCAAAGAAACACAGTGCATACCGATAGAAATAACTCTATGAATACACACACAAAATTCTTTGATAATGGTTTATCAAAGTTGAAAAAGCTCAGAAGACACTCATCAATTTATGTTCAAATTCTCGACGGAAACCAGAAAAAATATTATGAATCGTATATAAAAAATAAAGATGATCTTTAATCAAATGTGAATAAAGAGAAACATCTGTCCAAATGTACCCCAAATATATGAGTGAGAGAGAGAGAGAGACAGAGAGAGAGACAGAGACAGAGAGAGAGACAGAGAGAGAGAGAGAGACAGACAGACAGACAGACGGACAAACAGAGAAAGACAGACAGAAGAGCAGACAGATAGAAGGAAAAAGAAAGAGAAAGTGAGCGGAGGCAGAAATATAAATAAAATAAAAATAAAACATAACTGTGTTGATCGTTTATCAAGTCACTAGCTCAGCGAATCAAGGGATTGTCATTGGTCAAGAATTAAGTCAAACATTACTGGATTATTATTATTATTATTATTATTATTATTATTATTATTATTATTATTATTAGTCATATTCCTTTAAAATATTTGCCTTTCAAACATCAAATTTTCTAAAACGTCTAAAACGAGAAGGAAGCTTGTGATGAACGGCTTGCAAGTTCATTTAGCAAGCTAACCACTGTTAATCGGACCTGAATTGGTCCTCTCCCCTCCATTTATGGCCGGGGGAATTATTAGTGACCTACTTGTTAGATGAAAGTTATGTGACGTCGATCAAAAGTGTCAATAATGCTGCCCAAGTGAGTGTTTGTCTAGTAATTAAGTGTGTAGTAATCAACTCGCAAGCAGACGTAAGTTCTCCAAAAAGGATACAACAAAAAACAAATGTAGGGAGGGTAAAAAAAAAGTAGTTGTCTGCTGCTCCTGCTAACAACACCCAAGTTTTTTCTCACTAAGTTTTGTTCATTTTTGTCGACCTTTGGAGTATTTTTCTTTCTTTAACAATAAGCATGAAGCTAATGGAATAGGAGATTTGATCATTTCAACTCGACAGACTTGAGGACAGGTAAGTCTTACTCTAAGAATTCAATGGTATAATGTAAAATTTTTATTTACTTTTTTGCAGATATATATATTTTGATAAAACCTGAAAGATCGTTATTATCACGTTCCTGTTCATGTGCTCGTCAATTTCTAGTTAACCTTCTGTGTAAATATAGATATCCTAATATCAAACAACTTACGGTCATGCCACACTGAAACACCGATTCTTGTATCACTGAAGTTGAGCAATGTCGAGTTTGGTCAGAACATAGATGGGTTACCGCTTGGGAATATCAGGTGTTGTAAGCTTGAATATTTGGTTTGGTTTATTTTGTTTTTTACGGCATATCAACCTCAATGGGTTATTTAATGCCGGCAAAATATTTTTTACAAAAATGTATAGATGGTAATAATTTTTCTTCAAAAATTTATTGCTGGTGATAATATTTTTACAATGTATTTCTGGGGTTCCATTTTTCCACTTTCATAGCGTTTTGACCCCAGCTTGGGGATTAACAATTTACCCATTGCCTGGACCCTACCAGGTGTTACCACCCTGGTCAGAGTGGACCTGGGAACACCAGCAATTAAGAGGTGGTTCCACACTCCTCAAAACCTCCTGATCTTGCTATTGGACGTAGTTTATCGTCATACCCAGGACGGAGCTTGGATGTGAGGTTGATGTAATGGATAATGATTCGGAATTGGAAGTCGAAGAACCGAGTTCCAATTTCAGTCGGGTTCCTTATATACGTGCAAATACCCTTGGGAAAAGTATGAATCCAACTGTTCTCACCCATCTATGAGTTAAACCGTACGACTTTTATCAGTAAATCTTTATCTTCAATAATTCTTACAATCTAAAAATATTTTCTGGCTTTAAATAATCCTCAAAAGGTTGACAAACCATAAAAAAATCAATCAACCTAATCCGAAACACAAGTGCAAGTATATCAGATTGTACCATAATCTTCGTTGTACATAAATTGAAAAATATGCAAATCGACTCGGAAAGAGAAACCAGAGACCCGATTTTGAATTCGTCGTGTTCATTACATTCACTTACGCGCAAATAGAATCTATTCTACCCCTACCTACGGGTTAAATAACAGGGCAGCCTGGGGCCTAGAGCCTTGGTTGGCAACCAGTCTACCACAGAAAGCAACGGCAACCCACTGCGGGAAAATCTTCTGCCTTATCAGTCATGCATCGAAAGAGTCATGATCGTCCAAGCGTGTATCCCGTAGGGCACTTGGCTGACTTTCTGTTGCAAGGAGGAGGATCAAGTTTACGGGTGATATTTCTTAAAATAAAAAGCTCATTCTTAGCTGAATGCCCTAGAAATACATTTCCTTGCTAAATCAAGTTTGCCTCTGCCACTAATAATACGAATGTACATACATACATACATGCATACATACATACACACATACATGCATACATACATACACACATACATGCACACATGCATACAAACAGGCATACATATCGACATACATGCATGCATACAGACATGTATATAAATGCATATATACATAGATGCATACATAGATGTGTACATATATGCATACCTATATACATTCATACATACGTGCATACATACATGCATAAATACATACATGCATACATGCATAAAGACATACATATATAAATGCATGTATAAATGCATGCATACATACATGCAATAAACGTGAATACATATATACATACATGCACACATGCATACATGCATACATACATGCAAACATACATACATTCATACATACATGCATAGAGACATATATATATGCATACATACATAGATGCATACATACATGCCTACATATATACATTCATTCAAACATACATGCATACATACATATATACAGACATGCATATATAAATGCATACATACATACATACATAGATGCATACATACATGCATACATATAAATATTCATTCATACATACATACATACATACATGCTTACATACATGCATACAGACATGCATATATAAATGAATACATACATGCATACATACATACATGCATACCGATTTGCACATAGACATGCATATATAACTACATACAGACATGCATACAGACATGCATATATAAATGCGTACATACATACATGCATACATACGTACATACATACAACCCAAAAAAGAGAAGCTTCAGATGTTCAACACCGAAGAATAATTCTAGTTAATTGGTAATCAAAATGTTTTAACTTGCACGATGACTTAGATCACGTTTGAATTAAAACAACTCATTTTTCTGTAATACAGTCGAGAGCAACAATTTATGTTCTCTTTGACTCTAGCGTTTTGGAGGTGCACCAATATACCCCGTTATATCATCAGCATAGAGATTCACAAAGGATCTGAGTATACTCTTCGGTAGATCAGTTATGTGAAGTAGAAAGAGGCTTGAACCGAGAAGCGAGCGGAGGCCTGGCGTTGATCGCTTAGGCCTCGGAAGACTGACCGTTAACAACTACTATCAGAGACCTACTCGTTAGGAATGACTTTATAATTGAGAAGAATCTTCCAGTAATTCCATAGCTAGAGAGCTTGAGCAGTAACCCACTATGACATACCTTGTCAAAGGTCTTTGAAATATCTAATCGTCCTGAAGATGTAATTTTTGTCTAATATCTCATTGATTCTGTGAGTTAGTTTGACAGTTAGGATATCAGCAGTGGACCGAAATGATCGAAATCTGTACTGTTTGTCGTTCAAGTGGCTGTCCCTACTGAAGTAATCAACAAACGTCTTATTTATTATAGCTTGAAACGTTTGTAAATAATATTGAGGAGGCTGATAAGTCTATGCTAAAATGGAGATAAGCACTCATGCGCATTCTTAAAAACAGGGTATACATTTGAAGCCTTCCACAGACTTAGGAAAAATTTCCCCTTCAAGCGGCAGTTAAATAGTTTCGCTAAGATCAGGAATAACTCAGGGGTGAACTAGAGCTGGCTGTTCTGTTTTAGATGTAATTTTGTTCTGGGGTATAAAACTCTCCATGCCAGAAATGATCCATTCCAAGATGAGGACAGGAGATTGGGAGAAGAATAAGCAGAGCATTTTCACACAGTACATCAGCTCATTCGGTGGCGCCTCACTACCAACTGACCAACCAGAGAAGAGACTGTTCCCACATGCGCAGTTAGGAATCTTCTACTTGATTGCCAAGTGGAATTAAAGCCAAAGAAGTTGTTTTAAATAGCTGGATACTTTCCAGACAGGCTCGTATAAAGAAAGATATGTGAGATGTAAACGGAAAATCGTATCAGTCAACAGAGTTACGAGTGAAATGTAGAAAATAGCATTTCCCTGGGCTCCGTTATTAAGATAAAATAAAGTTCATATCACTGGTATGCCACGATGGCTGATGGAAAATTGAATAGATGTGTAAACATTTGTACAAAATGACTCCCCCATCTCTACTTTCTTAGCCAGTCAGCAATTGCAAAAACTTAGCTGTTACACCTACTATCAACCTCGACAGTTATAATTAAACCCTGTACTAAACTATAAAGGATTATAAGATGCAGCATATACTCGCGGAAGGCTGGAGAAAATATTGACTGAAATAAAACGAAAAAAAAAACAACTACTTGTCAGCTAACACTACTCACGAGAATATTCGCTAAATTACGGTGGTGTAGTGGATAGCGCTTCAGAATTAGAAATCGGATTGCCGAGTTCGAACTACAGTCGGGGATTTTTATATTTTATTTACGCACACTTACTATTGCGAAAGGTTTCAATCTATCTATTCTCCCCTCCAGCTATGGATTAATTAATAAGACTTGTATCCGGAAAAAAAACCGTTAATCTAATATTCACTCACCCAAAACTTGCTCTTACAATCCAATATATATTTCAGCTTTAAATAATTCACAAAGGGTTGATAAAGCATAAATAATCCAAATCAATCAATCAACTTTGCTATATTAGGGACGTTGAAAAACTAGGTTTGGGTGAATTCGAAATTTGTGTTTAAAAAGAAAAATGGCAGAGAATGGCGATTACCAGCACCCTTTTTTTGTTAACAGATAAGGAATTATTATTTATTTGTTTCTGGTCACGCCCACTTGTTGATTAAATAGATAATGATGAGTAGATAAAGATAACTTCACTAAAAGGTCATATCAATCGGACACCCAGTGATAATTAAACTCACTAATAATGACTTGCGTGATGAGCAAACCTACCAGGCGAGTCCGCTGTCACACTCCCGAATAACTCTCTCTCACACACACACAAACAAACACAAATATATAGTGAGGATCGAACTTTCCAATTATTACTAGCTTAGAAGTGGCATTACAACCTCAGGCCGAAAGTATATATATATATATATAGGATATAATATATATATATATTATATAATTGTGCTATATAGATAATATTATAACCATATATACCACCTCGGTGTTATATATATATTATATATATATATATATATATATATATATATATATATATATATATATATATATATATATATATATATATTGTGTATATTTAGGCAGCAATTTTTCATTAATGCATGTTTCATTAAATAATATAAACAAGTTTTGTCTATTTATTTTAAGTAAGTTCCTTTCATATTGTCTGATAAAATTAATAACATTATCATTGAAAGTTAAAAGGAAATCACCATATTGATACATGTTTAAATCCTGTCTAAGCTTTCAGCTTACATAAGCCATTATCAAAGATGACAATTACTTTTCAATATATCAACCAATACACAGACGAAACAATAATGATAGTCTCTTTTTGGTGCATGAATAATTTCAAAGCAACGACAAACTCCTGTATACGAGACGCAGAAAAGAAAATCGCGACACAGGTCATGACGTCACATATATATAATGTCATCTAAAGACAGACTGTTTCGCTCATCAGTGTGGCTAGATTTCCGGTTGCCTCTAGCTAGGATCGAAACCCGGAGATTCTACCCCTAAGCCGGTGGAACACGGCAGGGATGAAGGTGAATTTAAGCGTATTTATTTTTAGATAAATGCAGAGTGACTGAGAGACCTCGATATATATATATATATATATATATATTTATGAAGAAATATAATTTAAGGGGTGCTATATTTATGGGATAAAGTGCTCAATATCAGAGATAGAGCGTGTGTAAATATAAAAGTGGACATTGAAGTCAACAGTTAGAGGCGACAGTCTGTTTCATGCTGGACGCAATCGTCAGGCCACACGATTGCGTCCAGCATGAAACAGACTGTCACCTCTAAGTGTTGACTCAATGTTCACGCTGATATATATATATATATATATATATATATATATATATATGTATGTAATAAAAACATGGTTTTAATGTATGCTATATTTATGGGTAAAAGTGCTCAATATCAAAGATAGAGCATGTGTAAATATAATCTATTTCATGGTTGAACTCAATTTTCAGGCCATTTCTCTTTCTCTCTCTCTCTCTCTCTCTCTCTCTCTCTCTCTATACATATATATGTGTGTGTGTGTGCGTGCGTAAATCTAGGGATTACATGAATGACCATAAGGAAAAATAATTTGTTAATGCGGGGTTGGGGTGGCCAATAACTTGTTCGGCACACATGATCTTCCCACAATTCAGATATTCAGTGGTTCAGTGGAATGAGGGTCAATCTTCTATGTGTATGTCTACCTTGAAAATCAGCATTCGAAATGCTGTTTTTTTGTTTTAACTGAGCTTGAACCCCTACCACTAGCAGTAGTGGTATAGATACAGTTGCGACCAAAATGTTCAGAACGGCATTGTTTTCGTCAGAAAAGTAGGTATAAGTTTTTATCAAAGTTGTTTTATATTCTATAAGTTTCACAGACAATAAATACGATATTATTTGTTATTGTCTGAGATTTTGGTGAAATTTGAGAGGATAATACAAAAGTTATGGATGATTCAGTGATTTACTGCAAAACCCATGGCGGCCAAAATGATCAGAACGGTTGCTTTTACTCCGTGTTTTACTATATTTAACCGGCGAACTCTAATTTTTTAATTTGTTTACCGTGACGGTTCGTTTACTAAACATTAATAAGAATATCTGCAGTGTACTTTGTTAATATAATGCCACTTACTCCGTTACCAATTCGTCAGCAGATTATTAAGCTTCGAAACAAGGATAATTTAAGTACTGGGTCTATTGCAAAGATTGTTAATAAGTTAAAAAGTGTTGTTTACGGTATTCTTAAGGTCTACGCTGATTGTGGTTAGTGTGAAGCAAGAAAGTCTACAGGTAGGCCAAGAAAAACGACCAAGAGAGAAGATCGTGTTATGGTAAAGTTGGTTAAAAGGACAGATTTAAAACTGCTGCTGCTGTTTCTCGGGAAATGAGCATTGTACTGAAGAAAACTTTATCTCGAAAACTGTGTCTCGTCGTTTAGTTGAACATGACCTACAAGCAAGAGCACCTGCAGGAAGCCACTGATCAGCTCCAAGAATAAAAAGTGTCGTCTTACCTTTGCAATGTGTTGTGGTCTCAAGAAAAATGGCAAACGGTGCATTTCAGTGATGAATCTAAGTTTATGTTATTTGACTCAGATGGGAAAAGGTACGTTCGTCGAAAAATAGGTGAAAATTGTCGCCTAAATGCCTTAAGACTAGTGTTAAATTTAGTGGAGGAAGTGTCATGGTTTGGGGATGATATCTGGAGATGGTGTGGGCCCTTTGGTGCGATTACATGGAAAGGTAAATGCAGGAGTTTATAAACAACTTGTAAAAGATCATGTCTTGCCTGTGCTGAGAAATTCAACTAAGCAACCACCCATATTCATGCAGGACAATGCCCCATGTCACAAGGCTAAGGTGGTCATGAACTTCCCCAAGACTGAAAAGGTTATTGTTATGGATTGGCCTGCTCAAAGCCCAGATCTCAATCCTATTGAAAATGTGTGGAATATTCTAGGAGAACGTTCGAAAGCCAGAAATCCTAAAACAACCGAGCAATTCAGGAAGAATGGAATAAGATCACCCAACAAGAAATTGAAAATTTAATTTCCTCATGCAGTCGAAGATGTCAAAGTGTAATTGAAAGTAAAGGGCTTCACACTAAATATGAAATAATTCCAGTATTCTCTGTCATTTTTTATTTTGTTATTTTTTCAACCGTTCTGATCATTTTGGCCGCCATGGGTTTTGCAGTAAATCACTAAATTATCCATAACTTTTGTATTATCCTCTCAAATTACACCAAAATCTCAGGCAATAACAATTAATATCGTATTTATTGTCTGTGAAAATTATAGAATATAAAACAACTTTGATAAAAACTTATACCTACTTTTCTGACGAAAACAATGCCATTCTGAACATTTTGGCCGCAACTGTATATGGCCTCTGCTGTTGCGTATATTGTCGCCGTTTTGTGCTGGTACTCATTGCTTTCAGTCGTGCCATGGCCCAGCGCTACCCAAAACCGTAGTATTATATTATTGACGCCGTCACTTAGTGTTGATTTTGTTTTTCACGGCCAAACTGGTGGGGTGGGGGACCAGATTATACGGGAATTTCGCCCAGAGGTCGTTTTCATTCTACGTAGATTTCAGCTATGAGGTCTTAGCAGTCGTGGTAACTTTTTTCTTTTTTTTTTTTTTTACTGAAAATTAATGTCAAGGCACAAACCAACTTTGTTGTTATTTAACACGGGAAGGGTCTTACACATTTTGTTGTTGATTGGATGATTAGTATGAATGGAAATAAAATAAGAGTGAGTAGAATCAGTTTCATGTGATTGCTTGCGTGTATATATCTCAGCTATTGAAACAAAGATCGTTACTTACAACCTCAAGCCGAACGCGTCGCCATATTACTTAAGAGATCGAAACCGTTTCTGCATTTGCTTCCTTTTTTATGGAAGAGCGTAGATTGCTGGTGAAACGGAAGTTCTCCTTTATTGGACAATAAATTACCAATTGTGCGATTAAAAACGAGGAAAGTTGTAGCAGACAGATGGCACAAAAGTCGATACGCGATCAGTATCGGTTGGGTCACCGTGGAGAGGGGTTATGATGTTGAAAGACCCGAAACCTCTAATAATACTTGGGCTAAAACAACACTGATGTTTATTTAAATTGTTCAGACTGTTGTCCTCATATTTATTATCACGACGTTTCGGCTGTTGTTCTCCCCGGCCTTCTTCAAGTAATTGGAATTTCAAAATTAACCCTTTTTTTCGTCCACCGACGTCGATTGTTCTAGTTTCACATGCCATGCTTCTTCCGATTGTCTCGGTAATCTCCCTTTAACTCAACTCACCGTTTTTATTCGACACTACCTTAGCCAGATATTGAACTAACAACACTTTGGGTCAAGTCGCTTTTATTCATTGGACCTTGCTTACTTGAGGACACCAGTGCATGAATTTTAAGGACTTATAAACTTAATGTCTCAGTAACATTTTTTACCAGATCTCATACTGTAATTTTGTTGTTATTATTGTTTTTCCCTAGCACTCCATATTACTGGTTCCCATATTATATTCATTTCTATGCTTGGCATAGAGATTTTTGTGGCCTAACATATGTGTTGATTCCTTAAGTTTTCGTATTTTCCGAAAAATTAAGGAAAAAATGTTACTGAAACATTCAGTTTATAAGTCCTCAAAATTCATACACTGATGTCCTCAAGGAAACATAGCCCAGTGGATAAAAGCGTTGGTTGGATCCAGTGACTTGACTAAAAGAGTTAAAAGGAAATAGCTGAGACATCCGGAAGAGGCATGACACGTGGAACTAAAAGAATCTACCCCGGTGGACGAAATAAAAGGTTCAGTTCGAAATTCCAATCACCTAAAGAAGAAATTATAAATAATTACAATTTGTCTTTAAAGATTTCTGGGAAGTAATAAAAACTGCTACAATCAACATTAAAATCCAAAGAGTAACATAAAATGAATGAAAAGTTTCTAAAATATCAAGGAGCCAATATTATCATATAAAATAATTAATTCAGGTAGATATGACATTCTTTTATCTTTTTCCTTTTTTTTTTTCATATATATCTAGGATTAGTTTATAAATAAAAATGGCCACACATAGTTGATATAAGAAAACCTGATAACCCAGTGAAAGTTATGAATATTTTAATTAGTACAACTATTATAAAGTGAAATTCACACGTTATATTGCTCACCCTCAACATTGACGAATATTCGCTGACCAGTTTTATTGTGAAATATTTTATGACAATGCAAACACCAATTCAATGTTTATATAAGGAAATATTTCAGTAATTTAAAAAAGTATATATCCTGAACTATATAAGTAAGTAGTCGTTAAGTCATTGTTCAAATTTCATTCCATTAACAAAAACAACTTCACCAGTAAACAAGCCCGTTTTTTATGACGCAGTCAACAAAACGCAGACGGATGACCTCGAAACAGTCATGGCTAATCGCTTGTTCACCTTATAATTATAAGAGATGATTGATAGGGGGTCATTTTGCCACGGGTCTGTAGTAAATCTAGGATTCTTTTCTGCGGGGTCAAAAGTTAAAGGAGCCGTACATTCTAATAGTCGGCAAATGAATTCAATGAAAAAGTTAAGCGCTAAGAGTTTAATGGATTCAAAGGGGACAGAAAAAAAAAACCTTTGGCTGCTGTTGACGCAGGAATTTCTTCTGCTTCTTCTTCTTCTTCTTCTTCTTCTTCTTATTATTATTATTATTATTATTATTATTATTATTTATCGTAATTATTTGCGCATAACTCATACTCTTATATGATACGCACACCTAAGTTTACGGAATTATCTAACCTTATTTTTGCGGCGGGGTGTGGGGAGTCCATTGTGACTATATCAAGTAGTCACTCTCACATTCATGTAGTTGATATATAAATGATGCTTTTTGTGAGAGTAAGTGTTCGTATTCTTTGTGTAAGAGTTCGTATGTGTGTGAAAAGGTAAGGCAGTAACCCATTTTCCCAGTGTTGCTGTCTTTATACATTTCATTAAGAAAGCATCTCTCTCTCACACACTCTCTCTCTCTCTTTTATCTATCTATCTATCTATCTATCTATCTATCTATCTATATATATATATATATATATATATATATATATATATATATATATATATATCCATGATCTCCGCAACCCAAGACAAAGAAAAATCAAAATCCCTCTGGTTAGATTGAAACATGACAATTTGGGAGTAGTTCTTACTTACCTTTCCTTTATCTAGTCTCATATTCTGATTACTTTTTCAGGCTTTTTTTATGAAAAATTATTAATAAAAGACGCTTTCGTAGAAGATATTTCCTGAGGAGATTTTCTATCTCATTTACATCGGAATGCCACAGGAATTTTACGCGCTCTCATATTGGAATAGTAAGAAAAAAATCAGTTTAAATGTATGCAGACTAGCTCGGTGGCTAAAGTTATTGCGTAGTTCCCACAAGTACAAGGCCTTTCTTTACGAGATGTGGTAAACAAAAAATGATTTTCAAGGGAGACCAACCATCTTCATTTTAAAACAGGTACAGCACTTTATTTCCCTCCGCTTGGCCATGTGCAAGGATAATTTTACTGCTACTCCCACGGAAGCGCGATACCTGTTTAAAATGAAGTTTTAAAAATGAAAAATCTTTCTTTTATATATATATATAGAGAGAGAGAGATAGATAGATAGATAGATAGATAGATAGATAGGCAAACAGACAGACAGACAAAGAGACACAGAGAGAGAGACGCATATATTTTACAGTTGTTGATCGACCCTAAGTGTAAAGCATCGCTTAATCAGCAAGATGTTCTTTTGGCAAAACATTTAAAAGTTGATTAGATCGACAAGCCATCTCTCTAAACTTGTGGGTGAGGAGAATCAAGTCTTTTCTGGAATCCACAGATTTTTATTTATTTATTGTAAACAAAGTACGTCTCGGTTTTGGTGCGAGATTTTAGGATAATTTATTGACCTACTAAGAAAGAAGTGGTTTTTCACCCTAACTCTTCTTTTACCTTTAATGGAGTAGCATATGTTCAACTTAGAACTGATCAATCGGTTCTTACCAAAGAATGGAGTCCTGAATTCGAATCCCAAGAAGCTCACAAAGAAACGTGCATGAAATTTATTCCCTTTGAAACTCTTTGAATGTAATCAGAAATGTTCAACACATGAAATCTAGAAAGACAACCTAAATTTGTCATGAAAAGCAGATGTTCACTTAAAAATATCGCTGAATACATATTTGTTTTGTCCGATGCGTAGTTAATGAAGTCATCGACGATTTGCGAGTGTTATCTGATGACACTGTCCGTTCCTGCTAACGTATATTTGGTTTGGATATATATATATATTGGCGTTATGTAATGAATAAAAGAAAATGCCCAGTGTTGATGAATACAAAATAAATCTTTATATAACACAATATAATAATACAGAAGGATTAGGTGAAAGTTGAAATTTCAAGAGTTCAAGTGTTGACACCAATTTGGGGGTTAACTATTTGCCCATAGCTGAGAACTTATCAGGTGCTACAACCCCGGATCAGGGTGGACCTGGGAACACCAGCAATTAAGAGGTGGTTCCACGCTCCTCAAAACCTCCCGATCAGAGGCCTTGCTGCTGGACGTAGTTTATCGTCTTACCCAGGACGCGGATGTAGTTTATCATATTACTCAGGACTGGTTGCAGCATGTACTTAGCAAAAGTCAGAAATTGAACTTACAATAAATAAAGCTGTTTCTCAAGACAGCTCCAGATTTGTTAATATAGGACAATTCCAGAAATGTTTTGACTAAAAACGAAAAAATATATACACATTTTGCATTCTATTCTCCAAAACATTTCTGCTAAGTAGCACGGTAATTAATGATTCATCGCCCGCCCGTTTTCAACCAAATTGGCCTCTTTTAATGAATTCCTTTCTCCCTCAATTACGCTCAGCACAAACCACATTGACAAAATGTTTCTCTTATTGGCATATTTATGTAATAACCGGATAATCGTTATTATTAATGGTTACCTTTCATGTTGGGCACAATTTTTCATTTGTGGGATTGGGATTGGGATTGGGATAAATAGCCACTAAACTATTGTCAACTTTGTTTTATTCAGCTTAGAAAGATCTCTAAAGATAACAACGAAGCCAATCCTGTTACACATAAAAAGACAAGTCAATTTCGTCCAAGAAATTGGTCGGCGTATCTATAAGTAAGTTGTGAAAAGCTAACAACATTGAATTTTCATCTACAAGCATAGGGATGAGGCGGTCAGATCGTAGAAATCATCCGGTAACACTGTCACAAGAAATACATTCAATTCTATACGATGGTTACTTAAAAACAGCGGATGTTGTGGCGAAAAAATAAAACGCCTGTTGTATTTTGGAAAGTTTATGGCAAATCTGTTCTTGCAGGGAGAGTTACGTTGCAAGCTGCACTCTTGTTGCTTGACGTGCGATTGGCTGAAATAACTTCAATGTCTGCCACTGACTTTCCTTTTTAGAAATAGTAATGTCAAATGGAACAATTAAAGAGAAGGGAGCAGTAACAAATGGGTAGACGTCTAAAAAAATTGATAAATCCACACTAGTGCCGTACAATGTAATTGTTCCTCATTTAATTCATGACTTCAACTAATATATAAAATCTTCTACTTCAAGTGTTTATAATTCAAACATTGCCGGCACTATACATTTTCAATTTTTCGAAATATATTTAAAGTGGCAATTTAATGCGTTAAAAAGTTGGAATTGGATGAGTACCACTTTTCAGAGAGCAACCTGATCAGCAAAAACAAAGTCAAAACAGTTTAAAGTTGATTAGATCGACAAGCTGACTCTTCAAAGTTGTTGTTTAAGGGAATCAAGTCTTTTCTGGGATCCACAGATTTTTAAAAATTATTTTAAGCAAAGTGCGTCTCTGTCTTTGTGCGATATTTTAGGACAATTCATTGACCTAAAAAATCAAGTAACTTTTTTTAAAACTCTAATACAAGTTAATAATATCAATCTGTGCATAAATATTCCTGTAATTTTTGACGGGCATTATGCTAGCTCTTGATAAACTTTACGAATTCTCCTTAAAAATATGAAAAATAAAATTACTCATATTATTTACTATAACAAAAACCCTTATATAAGAGTCGACGTTCCTTAAAAGTGTAATTCTTATGATTATCATTTAATGTCAAATTCGAATTTTATATCGGAACAGCAACTTCTTTAAATGACCAGTTTTCCTCAGTTACAAGATCCAAAGAACCTACAAAGTGGAACTGATTCCTTCTGACACGACATTAACTTCTTGACAAATCTTTGCGAATAGGATATGACATGATACAGCCTGAAGCCGTTGTGAATGCCTTGCTTTTAAGAGATCAGAAATAATGATGGATTTTCCAAATGACTCAGCGTGTAACACGACAGAAATATCAAAAGTTCAATCAGTAGAAAATTCCCCATCGTCAAGAATGATCAGAGAGAACGGAGTTTTCTTTTTTCTACTTTTTTTAATAAAAACATTATCCATGAATTTAGAGCCTTGATTTTCGAAACAGGTTTATATTTATTTTTTTCACAAGTGTTTTCGTCCTGTTTCTTATCAACTCATTTTTATTTAATGGATATATTGAATAGAAGTATAGTTATCTACCCTTGGATTTATTGATTTGCAATCTGTTGAGAAATAGCCAATGTCTGACTGAATATTGCCTGTAGGAGGAGCTTTGTGTTATAAAAATGTTTTTTCTATGCCTAACTCAAAATTCAATTTTTAACCCAATGTTTGGTTGGGCTATCCTTTAACATTAAATAAATTACAGGAAATGCAGTTGAGAGATTATAACTATGTACATCATTAGGTCAGTTTTCTTTTTTTTTAATATCTATAAAGATATATACAAACATGGGTGTATAAACTCTAAAAAGATATACACAAATATAGGTGTGTAAACTCTATAAAGATATATACAAACATAAGTGTACAAACTCTATAAAGATATATGCACACACAGGTGTTAGCGACGGTGCTCAGTGAAGTCCTTCTATTACACTCCTGTTGGGTTGACCTTTGCGGTCGCCCCAAATGTGGCCGACTGAGATGCGCTATTTCTAAATAGACATTTAAAAATCGATATTCAAGATTCTTCCTCTTCCCCATATCTCGAGAATTTTTAAAACCAGAACGAGTGAAAGCAACTAAAACCAGAGCAATTAATATATATTTTATATATTTTTTTAAAGATTTTGTAGCGAAACTTATTTTTATCCTCATTTTAATGATACAGCATTTATCTTCCAAACAGAAATTATGCAACTAATTTAAATTAAAAAGTTAATAATTAGATAGTATTTATACTTTTTTTATAGTATTTTATGCGTGAATACTTTGGTATTAAAATGTATTTATCGTGACATTAAGTTGTGTTGGGTTGGCTTTCATAAAACATATGATCCAGAGAAGAGACTTGTATCTACTACCATTGGAGCTTATATCATGTACCAACGCTTATACCTTTTTTATAAGAGCATTTCGATTGTCAGAGTTCTTTATCTCCATCCCACTGACACTGTCTTCACCGAGGCTTCTTTTCCTAATTACCTGAAAGCGATGGCAATAGTTTTCTAAATTTCCAGAAATAAGCGATCCTCATTGTATCGTTCTCTTCTTTTTTTTTTTCTTTTTTGTTCCTATCTTCATAGTTTTGTTGTTCAAGGAAATAAGAAAGAAAGCAGGATAAAAAAAGAAAGAAAGGTAGGGTCGAAATAAAGAAGCCTCTTCGTAGTAAATGAAGAAAGATAACGAATTCTCTTTACACTGTTATTATAGATATTAATAGGCTCGAAATTTGATTAGACGAAGACGAGAAATGTTCCAATTAGACAGAAATCTGAAATAAAACATGCACTGTGTAACATTTTAAGGTTACCATTAATTGTATTAACATACAACTTTTGTTTCAGTCACTGTTTTAGACGATCAGATCTCTGACAGTCCTCAGGTGCCGATCATAAGGGGGTAGAGATAAACACTCAATTGTGGAGCAAGCTAAGTGAATAATAATTCAACCTTTAGAAAGAGAGCTATTTATGGTGCCATGGAGCATCTCATTGTGCTAAAGTGGGATATTCCATTGCTTGGGCTGTAATTGGCTGCTGGTACCTGAGTGGAGGTATTTCTATATAAATACCAGCTTGATTCATCAGTTAGTTTGCAGGGTTTGTATTAAGTTACAACCTGCTTTATTTTTGTCTGCCAGCTGGACGCTAGCTGGGACCTTTACGCCGGTAAGTGCTGTTTATTATTGTTATTCTACATCTCCCCCCCCCCCATCGCGTGTGGGTAGTGGCCTTTGGGGAGGGATGAGTTCCTTTAAACCTGGCTGGTTGTGCGGAAGTAGTCTGGACAATGCCCGAGGGGTTTTTGTCCGTGTTATTGTAGACGGCTGAGCAGTGTTTGATGTTATTCCAGCGTCGAATGTTTCTGGCACTGGTGTAGGGGTCTCAGGTAAGGCACTAGGTCTGGGAACTGGAATTGTAGGTGTATACAGTTTCCTTAGGAATCGGCGATTTCGTAAGGTAATTCTACCTGATCCATCAACTCTGATACGGTATTGGTGGTTGGGAAGGGTTTCAATGACCTGACCAGTTGTGTCCCATCGACGGGTTGTTGGTCGTTGTAGTGCCACTATTTGTCCTTTTTGAAGGGGGTTTAAGGTGTGTGCTGTTCTGTTGTATCGCTCTATGAGACGAGCGTTCCGCCAGGACAGACTTATCTCGCGATTTTGGGCTGCGGTTATCCAATTCGCGTGTGGCTTATAGAGTGTGGGGTGGGATGGTATGTAGTCACGTAGTCGGCGGTGGAGTAGTAGTTGAGCAGGGGATAGCCCAATGTTTTGAATGGGCGTATTTCTGTATTGGAGGATGGCTCTTGCTGCACGATTATTGTCCGACGATCCTTGGGCTCCCTGTGTTGCCATTTACGATTCTCTTTGCCGTTTTGACAGCAAGCTCTGCCCGATTGTGGGTAACCAGCAGATGATAACCTGTGTTTAACAGCCCAGTCTTGTAAAAATTGCTTGAATGTAAGGGATGTGAAGGGTGGCCCACCATCAGTGCTGAGTTCCTTGGGAGCACCGTAGGCTTGAAATATGTCTCGGCAAATTGAAATAATCCTTGACGCATTAGCTTCTCCATGGCTCAAGTGGTATAGATTTAGCCAGCCTGTTAACCTGTCAGCACATGCTAAATAACCATGGTTCCCAACATGGAAGATGTCCATGACGATTTGCTGAAACGGCCAATCAGGAGATGGTGTCAAATTGATTGGCTCTTTTGGTTGACTCGGGGCAATTTTTGAGCAGAACGTACAACCTGCTCTAATGTTACGTATTGAAGCATTCATCCCTGGCCAATAAACAGATTCATTGGCACGTGCCTTCATGCCAACTTCGCCTTGGTGTGCAGAATGTAGGCTATGTAAGACTTTTGCGCGTTGAGAAGTAGGGATAACGATTCTTTGATCTAAGAGCACTAATCCGTCGTCAACACTTAGACGGTGCCTCGCTTCCCAGTATTCGCGGATTTCGGGTGCAGTGAGGCTGCGCCTCCTTTGGAATCCATTTTGTATTACTTCAATTAATTTTTTGTATTGCGGGTCGCTGCGTCCCACCGCACGGATAACGTCTGGTGAGATGAGCTCCAGGTTGTCATTTGCACCGAATGTTGCTAATAGGGTTGTTGATTTGACCCAGTCATCCATGTTGTCAGACTCTATGATGTCTGATTGAGAGGGTTCAGCAGTGAATACATTTAGAGTGCCTGTGAGATGTCTGCTGGGTTACGAGAGACAGCATCGGAGGCTCTGTGCCATTCCCAGGGCAGTGCTGAATGGTGAATCTGTACCTGAGGGTTTTCTCCTTTAGCCTGAATAATCGGGGGTTTGGGATTTTACTAAGGTCTCTATCTCCGAATAATCCTCTTAGTGGTTCATGATCTGTAACCACTATGAGATTCGGGCAACCCATTACAAAAATGCGACATTTTTCCAATGCCCACGCAATTGCTGCTGCCTCATCTTCAATAGGTGCATATCTGCGTTCAGCATCAATGCAGAATCTGCTACCAACAAATATCAGGCGCCAGCCTTCAGGGTAGCAAACTGGGGCTGTATCGGTGGTGCATGAGCAATACTTCTGCAAAAGTAGGAAGCCCATTCCGTCATTGCTCCAATCTGGGGCGAGGCAGGTTATTCGTTCTTTTTCAAATGTTGCAATGCCTTTTCAAACTAAGTCAACTATGACCTTCTTTAAATGCTGGAATGCATCCTCAAGGCTTTTATTCCATGTAAAGTGTGTCTCGTTTTACGATATCACGAAATGGAAGCATGACTGGGCTTAGTGAGTATGCCCAAGCGACTTGGTTGACCAGCCCAAACCATGATCTGGCATCGGTGAGTATTTTTGGTATTGGGAAGCTTAATATCGCATCCAGCATGGATTTAGAAGGGGTTACACCAGAGGATGTTATCTGGAGGCCCCCAAACTGCACAGTGTCTTGGCAAAATTGGAACTTTTCTCTACTGAGTACGATCCCGTTTTTTGCGCAATGGAAGAGGAAATCGAAGGTGTGAAAAAAGGCTCCTTCGATGTCAGAGTCGTAGAGTAGTGTGTCATCTACGATTTTTACTTTGCGGGGGATGTCTTTTATTACTTCATCATACCTTCGGGTGTAGGCATCGCCAGATGCTAGGTAACCTTGTGGCATCCTCAGGTACATGAACCTTCCCCATTCTGTGATGAAGGTGGTGAGCGGCTGGGACTCTTTATCTAAGGGGATGGAATGATATCCATCAACAGCATCCAACACCGTTTTCTTTTGCTTAGGTGGCACTTGTAGTGCTAGCTAGAATGGTGACCCTGTATGGTGTGTTTCCCATTTGCACTGTGAATTCAAGTGTTGGTAGTCTATGGTTCTTCGTGGTTTGCCATTTTTCTTGGCGGTAATTACCATAGTGCTACACCAATCAGTGGGCATGCCGACGGGTACTGGGATTATGATACCCCTTTTCACATCTTCCCAAAGGGCCTGCCTTACAGGCTCTTTGAAGTGAAAAGGCACAGGAATTGAGTTATGTCTGGCTTTGAGGTGAATATGAGCAGTGGGGCCAGACATTGGTGGGAATTCACCATTATTTTTGAACGCCGTTTCGGCGAATTGATTCAATAGCCAATTCTTGAGCCTATCAATGTTTTGTTCTGTTGGGGGAAAAGGGGTTTTTTGGGGGGGCGCATTGGAAGTTGTCCCTCGACTTTGCATTGTTTAGGGCTCCCGTTTGATTTTTTATGTGTGCTTGTCGATGGTATGTGTTGCATTGCTGTTTGGGGTAATATTGTAGTCGTCGGGTTTGGGAAGTCTTTGGACAGTATCCCTACGTCAATGCAGGCTGCTTTGCTGAAGTATAGCCGCTGGATCTTTTTGCATATGTATAGGGCTTGTTTAGTTTGTGGCAGCCACCGGCATGGCACCTCAGGAATTGGATCCCGCCGGCTAAAATGCCTCAGCATGACGGATATTTTGCTCAAGGGATTTAAGTGCCCCAGCTTTGGCCAGTAGGTCAGCCTGGAGTGTGTCATTTGCTATTCCACGGATGATCTGGTCCTTGATGTATATATCAGACAGGTCATGCTCACACAAGGGGCAGGTAAAGTTACAATCAACAGCTACGGCTCTGAGGCGGACAAGGTAACTTTGTATTGGCTCATCCGCATCCTGAGACATGGAGGAAAAAAGCAAGGCGATGGACAATAGGACTTGACCTCTGGGTGACCAACGTTTCTACCATGTCAAGTAGCTTATCTGGATCAGTGGTAAAGAAGTTAGGGTGCGTGTTGATTATGGCGTTTTGCACAGTCTCATCAGCACAATTGTATAGGTGAATATTAGCTTGGGAGCTTGGCATATTTGTCATCTTGGTAAAGACATCCCAGTCAATTCGGAACTTCCTGAATTGTTGTGGTGTCATCTCGAGATTGAGATGGGGAGTCTTGGCTGCTAGTGCGTGAATGCGGGTTGTCTGGGTGGTGGCTTCCTTAGCCTGCTTGATGATAAACAGGGCTTCTCCCATTAATGCGACTCCGAGCTCCCTAAGCATGGATCGATCCAGCATTTGAAGGCTTTCGATTGTCAGTTTCTCGTTTGCAAACCTTGTTGCATGAGTTTTGGCCGAGTCAGTGGATAGGCCTGCTTCAATGAAGAAGAGTTCCCAATCTTCGGGTGTCATATATCCTGTTCACAGCGCCATGTAGAAAAATCACGTGGTAGAGATAAACACTCAGTTGTGGAGCAAGCTAAGTGAATAATAATTCAACCTTTAGAAAGAGAGCTATTTATGGTGCCGTGGAGCATCTCATTGTGCTAAAGTGGGATAGTCCATTGCTTGGGCTGTAATTGGCTGCTGGTACCTGAGTGGAGGTATTTCTATATAAATACCAGCTTGATTCATCAGTTAGTTTGCAGGGTTTGTATTAAGTTACAACCTGCTTTATTTTTGTCTGCCAGCTGGACGCTAGCTGTGACCTTTACGCCGATAAGTGCTGTTTATTATTGTTATTCTACAAATATCACATCAGGAAGACCAGTTAATGGTAGTGCTGTGCGAGAAAGGAATATTCCTAGTTTTTATCCCCCCCACCATTCTTGGTATTATTATAGCCATGATATAACATCTTAATACACGGACGGAACGGAGTAGCTGGAAGAAAATGAATGATAAACATGCTTTGTTTTCAGAGAGAGTTTTATACCACAAAGTAATACAAACAATTATATACTCATTTACACGTGTCCACATAAAGAAACTATAAAAAGTGTATACCACACAAGTATAGCGAAAATGGAGAAGAGAGAGAGAGAGAGAGTGAGAGAGAGAGAGAGAGTCATGTAGTAATTCTCAACAATAATTAGAGATGTCGGAGGATTCGTCTGTGTTTCTGGAGAAGCCATATTTAGGATTATCAATTCGAAAGAATCGTATTTATCTTCTTATATCATTAGCGAGGACATATTCTTCAAGCGGGAAACCACGAGTCATTGGATTTTCCCAACATGAGAACTGTGAGCGGGAGATAGCTTCTATATCTGGTGACGATATATTCTCAAAGGAAAACGGCAGTATGAACTTTTGAGCGGACCCTTTGGTAGTTTGCCCCGGCGAAGCAGATATAACTTCACCCGTACTAAGAAAGAAAACGCTCGGTTTGACTCCTGGAAGCTGACTAACGGACTGCTTTCGTCAGTCAATAAACTGAGCTCACTAAATGGCCGTCACGTGACCCACGGACTTCATCTCAATCAAAGGGATATAATCACCTTTTGCATCCCTTTAATTTTCAATTTCCCCATTTTGCATCCTGCGGGATTAAATGACAAAGACACATCTGACACCGGATTTAGCTTCTAGGCTTAGTTTAGTTGTTATGTATATATATATATATATATATATATATATATATATATAACGTGTTTATATGTCATTAACATGTAACTCCTTTCTTTCAAGTGGTGAGGATATGAGTCTTGAAAATCAACGTTTGAAGTTTTGATTTTACCTTAACTCCCCACCCATCAACATTTAGATACTTATGTCAATATAAAATGATGAAAATAATTTTCTTATGTTTTGTTATTTTTCTCAATAAACATTGAATAACAAAGATTAATCTTATATATAAAGATCAACGTTTTTGTGGGTGTCTACTCGAAACACTGAAAATTAATTAATTCACTGACATCAAATAAATGTCATTTTTTTTTCTTTCTCTGCCTGTGCAAGGAGGCAAATTTGACATGAAGTCGGTTTAACATTCATTTCCAATTTGGTCTTTTGTGATCTCCATTATAAACAAATGGCAGAGGCACGGTGAAGTAACTGGTAATGGCTCGGATTGAGAAATCGGAGATCCAAGTTCGAATTCCAGTCGAGTTCATTCCAGTTATTTACGTGTAAATACTGAATGTATAAACGCAACGTGCATCAGATTCACAGAGAACATAAATGCTACACTGGTCCTCAGTCTTCTTCTGATATTTAGACCTTATATCGAGTGTATGGACATAAATGCTGAATCAAACGTATGCCATCATTTCTGACACCAAGTCTGTCAGATTGGGCGACAAGTAACGAATGAGGTTAAATTTTGAATAGACTTTTCCAGCATTATTAAACTACGTAAGTCCAGCTTATTTTAAAAGTAACCTTAAAAGTCACAGAAATTAAATTTAAAGAAAGAACTAAACACCTATTGTAAGAAGAAAAAAAATGGATGGTCTTTCAGGCAGAGTAACAGCCCAAGATGCGAACAACAAATTGTAAATTCGAAAATCAAACAAGTACAAACATTTAAATAATTTTTAAATGTTTAAACAGAAGAGAAAATGTGACACCGAGATCCGAAGCACATTGGAATAGCGAAAGATATCTTCCAAAAGCCACGCAAATTATTAAGAAACGGGAAAATTTCGTTCGAAACAACGAAAAGAGTGCCAAAGTGTTATGTAATATCGATCAGCTGTATGGCAGTAAATGCTAGACAATCTCCTAACAGATGAAGAAAGATGTAGCGATAGAAAAATGGTTCTACAGAACGATGCTGGGAATACCATAGACTGAACATGTGTGTATTGAGGAAAACTTAAATAAAATGTAAGCAAAAAGAATACTGATAAATTTGACACTGACACGGTATCGTTCGTAGGGCATCCGTCCGTCTCGTGAAACGATGGAGTAGCGCGAGATTTACAGCTTGCTTGTCAGGAGGATCAGTCCCTGAGCCCTACATCCCCAGTAGAGAAGGCAATCTGTGGCGGGATAGCACCTTACTGGCTGGGGGCTGCCCAGCTTGAGGCGGGCAATAGCTGTCCAGTGAGACGCGATGATCTCTCCCACCGACGGAAGTTACCCCATGCGCCCGTAGCCTGCGCCAATCGGGTTTAGCTTTTGACTGGTGACTGTCACTTTCCGTGTTGTGCCGATGTCTTGCGACGACGCTGGAATGTCCTCTCCAGTGCGCTACGAGCCTGGGCAGGATGAATGGAGAACTAGGGCTGCCCGGACGTCTACTTCCCCCTCTCGGCTTTGCTAGCAGAGCCCAAAGGAGAGGATGAACCAATACAGTTTGGTACCAGGGCGGCTGCAGGAGCTGCCGGAAGGTAGAACAAAGTGCCGTCCATCCACCTTAGGGGCTCCATCAGATTTGTGTAGGGTTTACTCCTTGGCCTTTTCTTACACCGAAGATTTCCACAAGGCAGTGGAGCTATTTAACCCATAGCTGGGGTTTGATTCATGGGCACCAGGGCATGTCCACACACCGGTGGGCCTGCATGCCGCATGTTAAGGGGGGCATCTCCTCCCCCGTCCCTTGTAGTTTAGCTCGAGTCCACAAGGTGCTCGGTTGCCATGTGTCGCCACGAGGAGGCACTACATAGAGCTTTCTGATGGCTCCCATTTTCGTATTCCTGCTAGCCAGCGGCGGTAACTGAAATCGAGAAGCGACAAGCCCTACAGACTAAATACGCTAGACGCATCACAACAGCCGTTGAGGCACACCTCACAAGGGTCTATTGAAGACAAAAAGGACAGAGGGACAGTGAGTAACCCGCCCAACCAATCTGTGTAAATGAATTGATAGAACAGGAAATGGGAGGGGTAGTGAGAAGACAAACCTTACTAAAAGCTATAAAGGATAGGAAGCTGTGGAGAGCCATGGTAGAGCACGTCCTAAAGGGATACAGCACATCAAAGGATATGCCCTGGGCTTTCAAAAACCACTCAGTCTAGCATCCCTATGTTCAAGCTCGAGTTTGAACTCGGCTCGCTGACTCTCCGTTAGGCGACTCACAACTCCTACAGAAAACTGTTTGCAGAATAACACCTAATTTTTATTTTGGGATAAAATATTTTGAAATATATTTAAATGTATAAAAGAAAAAAATGTAGCACGTTTCGCAATCATACTTGATTAACACAAACGAACAAGTGAAGTTTACACACAAAAATAAAAAGATTTGTGGTTAGCGGCAAATTCTGTCGTGAAAAATGTTTTACATTTTTTAATTTCAAATCATTTTTTTCGATAAATGAAATACTATTTGAAAATGATGTCAGTCGATTAAGTTCTTGCTTAAAAGATTCAAATTTGATCGTATTTGTTAATCAAAGAACCTGTAAATAATGCATCCACTTAATAATAATACAAGTTGATTCCTCTGCTACTCCAGGAAACATTTAATCAACCGAAATGACATAAAATAAAGAAGTAGTTAACATGAATTTATAGGAGGACAATTTTAAACATTTCTGTCCCATGAAATAATCATTCATGAGAGTTTTCGTTACGATTGTCAGTGTTGTAATGACTGCAGAAAAAAAGTACTACTTCAAAAGTTTTTACACATGCTGGTCGAATGCTTTCAGAACTGACAGGCAAAAAGTTTAGGACCAAATATGCATTTCTTTCAAAAATGCCTTAAAATGACATATATTTGTATTTTTAATGTGAAAAATTAAATTTCAGTAACTACAGTGTATTTGCTTGTATTTTGACAAAGAATAAGCACTTAAATATAAAAGAATCATACAACAGCATCATATTTTGTTTACGTTAATAAAACCACCGCCTGCTTTAATTACTACTTTACAAATTCTCAGCATTCTTTCTAACATTTTTAAAAAAAAAAGTAGATGACAGACCTCTATAAGCATTCTTCAAGCACTGAAAAAGCTCATTCTCACTCTTTAGGTATTCTCTTTGAATTTTCCTATCCAATTCATCCTATACTAATTCAATGAGAAAGCGGTTAAGAGATTGAGAAGACAAAATCAAAATTTCCAAAATGTTGTACCTTTTTTTTGATCCGCGGTCATTTTGGGGTCGTTGTCTTGTTAAAATATGATTTTTTTTTCCAACTATGCGTAAACCTGATGGTATAGCATGTCTTTACAAAATCGAATGATATTTTTCTTTTTTCATATTTCCCTTAACCTGAATCAAATCTCCAAACCTCTCACCCCATGTACCACTATACCATAACAGACCGACCACCACACTTAACTGTTGGAACCACACATTCATCCTTCAGTCTTACTCCTAGCTTTCTTCTCACCTACACTCTCCTCTTACTACGGATAAGTTAAAATTTGGACTCGTCTGTCCACAACATATTTTCTACTCTTTTAAAGCCTAGTTCTTCTGCTTTTTTGTCAATGGCAGACTTCTATGTTTATTCACCTTTCATAATATGGATTTCTTGATGTCAATGCACCCCCCACCGCTGATTTAAGTCGGTTTTTCACAGTTACAGAGTGACAATGATTGCTGTCGAGAGGAATTAAATTCAGCTGTCAACTCAGGAACGGTTTTCTTTCTATTTTCAACTTCTTGGCAATTTATGTTAGAGAGTAGCCTTCTTTGAATAACATTTCAATTTGTGCACTCACCTCAATGCTTTCATTTTGCCATTTTCAAAATGAAAAAATAAATAAATAAAAAGACTATGAAAATATTATCTTAATAGCACAATTTTTCCTTCAAACAGAACCAGCTACATACGTCAGTACTCAGTTAACATTTAGAAGCTGTATTAATATTTAACTTGGAGATTTTGCTAATATCAAGAAATCTACTTAATTTAGGGTTAATGGTGAAAACAAAATATAATATTTCACATACAAATTATCCATAATTTAATATACTGATAAATACTGAAAAGTAAAAGCAAATACATGTAGTTACTGAAATTTAATCTTTTACTTTAGAAAACATACAAAAATATCTCATTTTAACGGTGTTTTTTCAAAGAAATACAGTGTTTCCAAACTTTTTGCTTGTAGTGTATGTGTGTGTGTGTGTGAATAAAAAAATTCAGATAGAGTATATCTGTAAAAGGACAATATCAATAAAGATAAAAGGAAATCTTATCTTAGCCGACCTGTTTTGTCCTTTGAAGGACTTCATCGTTTGACTTCTCGGAGGACTAAACGCGTCGGCTAAAATAAGTTTTCCCTTTGTCTTTATTCACACACACACACACACACACACACACACACACACACATACACACACACACACACACACACATATATATATATATATATATATATATATATATATATATATATATATATATATATAATAGCTGTAACATAGGAAAAATCTATTCTTCAACGAATTTTTAAGCTTTTACTTTGGGTGAGAAAGTGAGTGACAATAAATTTGTCTAAAAGACTTCTAATGGTATTAAGGCACCAGTTTGTTGTTACGATGATTCAATTGTCAGCATTGTTTTGGAATATTATATTGCATTGAATGAGGCCATATATTCATGTGATAAGTTCCTACGGTGAAATTATGGTGTGTTCTATGCGAAGCGCCATGTCGTTCGGTTGGAACTAAAACGCCTTTTCGCCAGTATAGCAAAAAGACGTTCTTTTTGAAGTCACTGGTAGCTAAAACGGAATCCTATTGAAAGCGGTGCATTTACTAAATTTTTCGTTGACGACTCTATATTTCTTTCCATAGGTTTGTAGCTTAGGAATTTTCAACACCAACATAGAATTATTCTATTGGTCCATTATTTTCCCTCTATTTCAAACGTGACAATGTTCTATAATACTTCTGCGTTAAAAAAAACGTATTCAATGAAACTGATTTTGAAATTTACAAGATCGAAGGCACAAGCGTTATTTCTTGTTGTCGTATCTCGTGTGTAGCTCACATTGTCACCGGGATTTCTTCAGTCACTCTCTAAAAAGAAAGATTTAAAATATTTGCATAAATGGAAGTTCCCCTCCCTTTCCTTCACTTGCCTTTCTTTATCCATTTTTATTTAGTTTTTGTGCAACGAAATATTTTCAGATTTGCTAAACAATCTGCAGTAACTCGATACGAAGAATTAAAACCATGATCATCATGTCCTTCAGTTCAGCGTTTTAACCACCCGACCTCTCGCTAAATGAAAGTCATTCGAATTCGGCCTAAGGACGGCATTTCACCCACTTCGATGAGAACCAGTTTGTATGAGCAGAATCGATTGATCGATTCAAAGTTCAAATCTCGAACTCAAAAATGTGTCGTTCGATGTTTATGACATATCGATTGAAACCCAATCCTCAGGCCGAGGTTAACGCAGCGAGAAACGCTATACAACCGAATGTCTTTTTTTTTTCCAGCGTCTCCTAACAGATGTCTCGTCTGATTGCATTCAAACGTTCTATGTAATCTAAGCATAACTTTTTGCGAACTCTTAGAAAGATTGAATTAAAAAACAAAACAGCTTTCGCCATGGATCCATAAAAATACAAATATATATTTTTGCTAAGAAAGATGAACTACTATGTAATGTCAGTCTTCTTATATGGTAGTGAATGCTGCAAAATTTCCTCACAAATGAGGAGAATACTGCAGACATCAGATATGATTCTCCAGAAGGATGCTAGGAATACCATAGACGTAGAATATGAGCAACGAGAAAGTTTGAAGGAATATAGGAACAAAATAGACAGAAAAAGATCATTGAAAATTCTGATTTTGATTTGTTTGTTTTCTTTTACAGCATATCAACTTCAATAGGTTATTTAATGCCGACAAAATTTTTATTGCTGGTAATATTTAGTTTTGTCAAAATCTATTTCTGGTAATATTTTCCCTTCAAAAATGTATCGCTGGTAATAGTTTTTTTTATTGAAAAATTTAATGGTGGTAATAATTTTACAAAGTATTTCTAGTATTAAAACCTATTTTTACACTTTCATAGTGTTTTTGCCCCAATTTCGAGGTTAACTATTTGTCCATAGCTGGGACCCTAACAGGTGCTACAACGACGGGTCAGGGTGGACCTGGGAAGACCAACAATTAAGAGGTGGGTCTACGCTCCTCAAAACCTCCCGATCAGAGGCCTTGCTGCTGGACGTAGTTTATCGTCTTACCCAGAATGCGGGTGTAGTTTATCGTTATACCCAGGACGGAAAGTTCTGAGACACCTAATGGGCTCAGGAAACTTGACACCCACCTGTGGTATTGTAGGCAAGAGGGGGCCAGAGGAAAATGGTAAGTAACGAGCCTAATGAGATTGTGTAAATAGATGTCAGAACGGGGTGAGGAAAAAATAGTAAGAAGATAACCATTGATAAGAGTTGCGAAGAAAATTGTAGAGAGCCATGCTCGCACGTTACTGGAGGTAAACGGTATATAATAGAAGTTTAATCCAGTGTTAAATGAGAAAGAAAAGAATTGAAAAGCTTGGGTTTCGCCCATCTTCCAAGTTGAAAGGGAACATCAATCAGCTCAGTGACAAATTTTATTTTTATCAATCCTATATATATATATATATATATATATATGAAGAAATATAGACTTAAGATGTGCTATATTTATGGGATAAAGTGTTCAATATCAGAGATAGAGCGTGTGTGAATATAAAAGTGAACATAGAAGTCAACACTTAGAGGCGACAGTCTGTTTCATGCTAGACACAATCGTCAGGTCACCGATTGGCCTGATGATTCCATATAGCATGAAACAGACTGTCGCCCTCTAAGTGTTGATTTCTATGTTCACTTTATATTTATATATATATATATATATATATATATATATATATATATATATATATATAATTTGTCGCTTATATGATTTATGTTCTGTTCAGCGCCTCGACTTCAGAGTTTCGTAGACGAACTTAACTTACATATATATATATATATATATATATATATATATATATATATATATATATATATATATATATAAAGATGGAATGCATGAAAACCAGATGGATGTTGGAAATTTTTTTTTCCTGGTAACGAATTTTCCTTAAAATTTTTTTTTCACTATGTTTTGATAATGCTCACGTTAAAAGCAGCGAACTGTCAACAAGAAAATAAAAATGTTCATAGAGAGTTGTACATTTGAGCAACATTCCTTCTTTAATACATGTTTCGTTGAACAAGACTGACGATTAACTATTGTTTAATTTTTATTATGTTTCTCATGTATGCGTATAAGTGTTTTCTTTTCTGGATTTAATAAATGTAAAAACTGTAAAAACATTTATTGATTCCGAGCACATACGGCTAATCATTTTTAAGGATTAGTTTTGTTATAAATTGTGTATATGTGCTGTATATGTGTATATGTAGATGATATAAAAGTTGCTTCAAGTAGACATATTCTTAATTTCCAAATAAAGCCAAGACATCATGGCTGTGTTCATAATTGATGTTATCAAAGGTTGGTTACTTGTTATTTTTTGGTTCTACTTTTTCTATTATAAGATTCTCCATTACCTCAAAACACAACAAACTAATCGAATGTAAAACTACCCAACACACTGCAATAAATGTTATTTTAATATATATATATATATATATATATATATATATATATATATATTTGTCCTTATATATATATATATATATTTGATCATTAATACAAATGTAAAATTTGTCGCATGACGAAGGTTTCTTAGCTGATTGATTCTGCATTCCGAAGTTTCATCACTTTGAATCAGACGAACCTTTGTGTAATTCGTTTCACAAATTTGATTGTTATAAATAAAATAGTCAGTCAACTTGCTATTATGAAAGGCTATATCCCGTGAGAGAATTGAGAACATTCTGCACAATAAAGTTCGCATGACGAAGGTTTCTGCTCATTGGGTGCCACGAGTTCTAAGACCTAATTTGACAAAATGATGACGCACCATGCTGATCACATCATGGGAAAATCCGTGAATGTGTCTTTGAACTTGATTTGACTATCATCTGAATGATGACATTGTCTGATGTGTTTTTGAACTTGAGCTTTTCATCTGAATGAACTCAGGATGTGTGTTGAGTTCATCACTTTTTGAATCATCTGAATGATGACATCTCTCGACAAAGGGACAATCTAACTTGTTGATCCCCTCCCTATTCTCCTGGAAACACCGTCTTCACCTGTCTCAAAGACAATCTAAAGTCGTTTCATTTGCTGGGACATCATCTGTTGATCTCTCTCTCTCAGCCTCAGACTGTGTTTTGGGATGATCCCCCTCCTCCTGAAAGGACATGGTGTTTGAACTTGACCCCCTATCTTCAAAACTCTGGCTACACCATTTGACAATCTGGAATGATGACATCTCTCTCTCTCTATCTCTCTCTCTCTCTCTCTCTCTCTGAGACAATCCGTGACTGTGTCTTTGAACTTGTTGATCCCCTCCCTATTCTCCTGATTTGACTATCATCTGGAATGATGACATCTCTCTCTCTCTCTAATCCGTGACCAAGACCAAACATCCAGAAAAAACTGACAAATCCCCTCCTATTCTCCTGATTTGACTATCATCTGGGATCTTGTTTCATAAGGACAATCCGCTTCTTTGAACACAATTTGACTATCATCTGAATGTGTCCGTGACTGTGTCTTTGAACTTGTTGATCCCCCCCCTGACAATCCGTGACTCTTTTGAACTTGTTGATCACCCTCCCTATTCTCCTGATTTGACTATCATCTGGAATGATGACATCTCTCGCTCTCTCTCTCTCTCTCTCTCTCTCTCTCTCTCTCTCTCTCAGAGACAATCCATGACTGTGTCTTTGAACTTGTTGATCCCCCTCCCTATTCTCCTGATTTGACTATCATCTGACAATCCATCATCTGACTGTGTCTTTGAACTTGTTGATCCCCCCTCCCTCCTGATTCTCCATGATTTGACTATCATCTGGAATGATGACATCTCTCGCTCTCTCTCTCTCTCTCTCTCTCTCTCTCTCTCTCAGAGACAATCCGTGACTGTGTCTTTGAACTTGTTGATCCCCCTCCCTATTCTCCTGATTTGACTATCATCTGGAATGATGACATCTCTCGCTCTCTCTCTCTCTCTCTCTCTCTCTCTCTCTCTTTGAACTTGTTGATCCCCTCCCTATTCTCCTGATTTGACAATCCATGACTGTGTCTTTGAACTTGTTGATCCCCCTCCCTATTCTCCTGATTTGACTATCATCTGGAATGATGACATCTCTCTCTCTCTCTCTCTCTCTCTCTCTCTCTCTCTCAGAGACAATCCGTGACTGTGTCTTTGAACTTGTTGATCACCCTCCCTATTCTCCATCTGACTACCATCTACTTCACAACTTGAAATAAGAACGAAATATGCGCAGACTTAGCAGGCTTTATCTTTAGCAATGTCTTCTAACTTAATTTAAGTCATTATTATAACTATTTAATTATGTGTCCAATGTTGAAATTGCTAATCAAAAGATTTTAAAGACATTTGTAAACGTCTCTTAACTTTTCCTCTTTCAGCGTGTCATAAATCGACTACAGTTCGAGCACTTTATAGTTGGGCCTATAGTGGCGTGGGTCTTAGGTGTTAAAATGAACAGTTGATTTACCTTCATCAAGAAGATTGATGAAGCATGGTAAATAACAAGGAAACACGTAGGTAATTTTAGCAAAACAATATAAGGAACTTATTTACGAATTTACATACTTTAAGCTGTGTGAGTAGCTCGTTTCAGGAAAATAAATCAGAAAATTTAAAAGTCTTTTGTTTTGTCATTAAGAGAAACGTTCATACTACAGATAAATGATCTGACACAAAATGAAATTTAAAATGTTTAAAACAAAAGATAAGAGAGTTCGTTACTCACAAAAGGGTTATACGGTCGCATACATTCAAAGGGTTATACGGTCGCATACATTCAAAGGGTTATACGGTCGCATACATTCAAAAGTAGATGAAGAGATGTGGTTTGAAATACTGAGCTTTCTTGGATTGTTGAAATTAAATTCTTTGGAATGACAAGTGCTTGGTTAAGGCCGATAATATAATCAGAACGGTTGAAAAAATAAAAAAATAATAAAAAATGACAGAGAATACTGGAATTATTTCATATTTAGTGTGAAGCCCTTTAGTTTCAATCCCACTTTGACATCTTCGACTGCATGAGGAAATTAAATTTTCAATTTCTTGTTGGGTGATCTTATTCATTCTTCCTGAAGGGCATTCCATAATTGCTTGGTTGTTTTAGAATTTTTGGCTTTCGAACGTTCTCCTAGAATATTCCACACATTTTCAATAGGATTGAGATCTGGGCTTTGTGCAGGCCAATCCATAACAATAACCTTTTCAGTCTTGGGGAAGTTCATGACCACCTTAGCCTTGTGACATGGGGCATTGTCCTGCATGAATATGGGTGGTTGCTTAGTTGAATTTCTCAGCACAGGCAAGACATGATCTTTTACAAGTTGTTTATAAACTCCTGCATTTACCTTTCCATGTAATCGCACCAAAGGGCCCACACCATCTCCAGATATCATCCCCCAAACCATGACACTTCCTCCACTAAATTTAACACTAGTCTTAAGGCATTTAGGCGACAATTTTTCACCTATTTTACGACGAACGTACCTTTTCCCATCTGAGTCAAATAACATAAACTTAGATTCATCACTGAAATGCACCGTTTGCCATTTTTCTTGAGACCACAACACATTGCAAAGGTAAGACGACACTTTTTATTCCTGGAGCTGATCAGTGGCTTCACTGCAGGTGCTCTTGCTTGTAGGTCATGTTCAACTAAACGACGAGACAGTTTTTCGAGATAAAGTTTTCTTCAGTACAATGCTCATTTCCCGAGAAACAGCAGCAGCAGTTTTAAATCTGTCCTTTTTAACCAACTTTACCATAACACGATCTTCTCTCTTGGTCGTTTTTCTTGGCCTACCTGTAGACTTTCTTGCTTCACACTAACCACAATCAGCGTAGACCTTAAGAATACCGTAAACAACACTTTTTAACTTATTAACAATCTTTGCAATAGACCCAATACTTAAATTATCCTTGTTTCGAAGCTTAATAATCTGCTGACGAATTGGTAACGGAGTAAATAGCATTATATTAACAAAGTACACTGCAAATATTCTTACTAATGTTTAGTAAACGAACTGTCACGTAAACAAATTAAAAAAAATAGAGTTCGCCGGTTAAATAGACTAAAATACGGAGTAAAAGCAACCGTTCTGATCATTTTGGCCGCCATGGGTTTTGCAGTAAATCACTAAATTATCCATAACTTTTGTATTATCCTCTCAAATTACACCAAAATCTCAGGCAATAACAATTAATATCGTATTTATTGTCTGTGAAACTTATAGAATATAAAACAACTTTGATAAAAACTTATACCTACTTTTCTGACGAAAATAATGCCGTTCTGAACATTTTGGCCGCAACTATATATATATATATATATATTATAGTCTCTAATCATTTAATTAATTCTGAAATATGCTTTTTTTAGTCGTTTATATTTATGTCTGTTAAGCATTTACTTGACAGGTAATTTTTTTTGATGGAGTCTATTTTGTCGACAGGGGATTCATTGTAATCTAAGAATCGACAACAGGAAAGCAGCTGTGGTATTATAGGAATTGAAAGCATGAACGTTGAATATGTTTGTGGAAGGTTAAGGGGGTGAAAATTTGTAAAAATACTCGTTCACAAATGAAAAGGAAAGGAAAAGAAAAAAAACAGATAAAACGTAAATCCCAAATGTTTATATTCCAGAAATTGTTGAAGAGTTTTACAAAAAGGTTTTTTAGTCCAGTTATGGAGACGGCTTTCGTACCTCAGGGAATAGACTAGACATAGGTAGATTTCTTAAAATGATTCCTCTTAATAATTCATCTCGAACTGTTACATCTGTCTGCTACTCGTATTGTCACGCGGACTGACTACTTGCTAAACTTTATCTTTATATATACCTGACACACGGACGTAGTAGTAAACATAAAATGCACACTGATATTTAACAGAAAAAATAAATACACATGATTAAAGGCTGAAATTTTGCAGGTGCATAATTTGATATATGTTTTAAATGCTATATCATTTTTCTCTTTCTCCATGAATTATAAGTTAATTAAATTTTATCGTAAGTTGGTATCCAAGCACTATGAATAACATATTAATAATTTTCAATGAAAAGATTTGATTTTGATTGAAATTGATTAATTAATAGAATACTTTCTAATAATGTTTTCAGTATAATTTGAATCTAATTTCTTCCTTTTATCAATTCTTAATTTGGTTTTCTTTACAAACACTAAAAATCTTTTAGAAGTAAGTAAAAATACTGTATAGCTGTGTTGCGAAATAAACAATCTAAATAAAATAGACTCGAGATCAATATTTTGCACATACCCCCCATTAATTGATGACGACACTTATTCGAGATTAAAAATGTAAAATCGTGCTTTGTCGACTGTTCTGCATTGAACGAATGTAGTCGCAATATGGCAACCTCGACTTAAATAGAACCTAACACAAAAGATCAAACACCTTTCTCTTGTGAGTATTCGTTATTCATTAAGCTTACAAGACACGCACACAAATGAAAAACACATGGCACACTTTCGTACCAAAATTGCTTAATTGGAGAATTATTTCAAACTGGCTTCAAGGTGTAAAATTGGCTGTTCAAAGAAAAATATTCTTTCATGAAATTCCGTAACAACGCTAAAATTGTCAAATTTCTTTAAGCTTTTTTTTAAAATTGTTATTACCTCAGCTCACGCTGATAATATTCATTGTGTGTGGCAGACGATAATGGAGATTTTCTTTTACACCGCCATTTGTTTGTAACTTATTTTCCCTTTCTGCTATAAGCAATCAAAACTATCGACTTAATAAAACTGTGAACTAATTTTGAAGATAAAAGTAGAGGCAACTTTTAATTATCTGGCATGTATAAATGGTATGCACAGGTTATCCGCAAATACTTGTAAAATCTTTGAAGTCATCATAAAATTTATATTTATTAAAGTGAGGATTTCAGTTAAAGGTAAAGTACGTGAAGTAATATGAAACAAAATGAATGTAATTTTAAAAAATAGGCTTTTTTTTATAGAGATTTGTAGTGACCCATCAGAAATCTGCCCTATTTCAAATCTTTATCATGGCCTCCTCAGCTACAGTAGCAGTTTTCTGTTACCATCACAGGACATGAAAAAATAACCTCAAATTTTAAATACATCATCGTTAGGCGATCGGAGTGTTGCGTTGCGTGTCGCCCTTAGTTTCTAGTGGCAATTCCTCAGTAGGGACCCTAACGTTGCACTGCACAATGGTTTTTAGATTTCTTTTTACTAGCTTTATTTCAACGAGGGACACAGCATTATACATCAGTTCTTGGGGGAAAAGAAAGAGAGAGTGAACGGATGTCAACATGTTGGCCAGTATTCTATCACTCCATGGTTCGTCTCATTTTGCTGAAGTCATGGTAGGCCAAGGAATCTGGGAACGGAAGACATTTTCACTCCTCAATTTCGGCAACGCTACTATTCACGCACGCTTTCCGTCTTATATTAAGAACTTAAACGAAGACAGCCCATGTCAGGATTACACATGGGAGTGGTTTGAACCCCATAGTTCAAACCACTCCCATTCAGTTCATAGTATCAAAGTTCTGACTACTACATTAGGGTTTGACATTTTTTTTTCTAGTCTCTGCTTTCTGAAGTGGCAGGACAAACATTGTCCAATGAAGGAAGTCGCTTACAGAGTCCGAAAAAGTTAAAGAATTTCAAATTTTAATTGCTGTTTCTGCGTTTGACGATTCGTTTCTTCAAATCTTCGATAAGCGGTAAATGTTTCAAAGTGAATTTCCTTTTAAAATTTGTAAATTAAATTGCATAAATGCTCTTATAAAATGCTATGAAAGCATGAATTTTTATTATATTTTGTCTGGATTTAATTCTTATTTTATTTTATTTATTTATTTATTTGACAGCGTGAAAGAATTTGCATGATTTTTCTCTTATAAATGATTTAAAAATGTCATCTAAAATCTTTCTCTCGTTTCCCCCTTTTATTCCAGAACCCACCGTAAGACATGACGTAATGCAAGAATGGCGACGAAATGGAATGCAGCAAATTAAATGTTGATGTTTTATACAAACTGTCACCTTATGATAGTAAAGGTCGTGACCGGGCCCAAGAAGCAGCGAGACTTCTTCTGCTTAACACTCTCAAGATGGAACCTAACGTACATGACATTTTCTTCCATGACACCAAGGCCAACCCATTTTTTAAAGACGTCGACAGGGGCATCTTTCCATTGTCTGGTTTGGCCACAGCTCTGGTTGCTGAAGTCTTGTGTAAATCCAAAGATGAATTCCGTTTTTGCTCAACCATTAAAAAGACCGAACTCTTCAAGTATTTGTCTGATTCTTATTCTGGAATCGCTTGGAAAAAACTTGGTTAGTTGAAATGAAAGCACATCCAGTATTTTCGCTAAGGGCAAAAATTAATGGGCTATCAAAATTTCAGGATTACATGTTCGGCACAAAGTCTATGGGCATTTATTTTCTATAATTCAATTAAGTTTCTTTATAAAGTAACTTCATATGGATTCATAAACTCTGAAAGTTTGGTATGAATGATTTCGACGCTAAATCTTGCTTCATGATTATCATGGCTTCCTTCTCAGATGGAGTACAGAGTTAAGAATTTTTGTAGTAGAAAAAAGTGGTACACGTTTAATTTACTATGAAAATCTAAATCTTCTAAAGTTATCATTTCTCAAACAAAACTCCGATGTTTTAAATATATACACTAATATCAAACGTAATATTATTTAAGTCTTAAAAGAATATGAACCAGAGGCTTTTTACCGACAGTGTATACCTATTACAGTTTCGATGACAAACAATTCTTTATTTAGCTTAATTTGGGTGCAAAGTCAACTAGTAAGGATTGAATTCCCTACTCGTTTATAATAACCAGCTTGTTAACCACAACAAGGCGCCTGCATCAAAGGATATGTAGTTATTAAAATGGTAATGGGAGTGGTAGGCAAGAAATGTTATTCCCAGTTTCCATTTCCCCATTATAGGCATTTATATATCCTTAATACACGGACGGAACAGAATAACTAAGAGAAAGGAATGACAATCATGCATTGTTCTCAAAGAGAGTTTTATATACCGCTCTGTCATATAAGAAATTATAAAGAAATATATAAATACATGTCCCTAATTTGTCTTAAACATAGAAATTATAACATATGAATATAAAAGTAGTATGATAGGTCGAGAAGCAATGTGGTCTCACTTGTTATATATCCCACAGGGGAAACGGCCAGCTCAGATGGTCTCCTCTATGATCCTGGGGGTGAGCTCGTAGTTTCCATTTTCTTCTCTTAACTCTCGTGGACAAACATCCGTAGTCTACATAGTAAATGGCGTGGGCAGATATGTCTTGCTTCTACGCGTGCTACATAACAACTGAGGTTTTTTCAAACTACGAATTGATGCCATACACCGACCGTCATGTGGCCCTTGTTAATTCATCTCACGCAAATTCTAATCTCCTTTTATATTCCTACGGGAATTTTTTCTTAAATTCTTTTAGAAATAGGTTCGTCGGGTGTATTGTTTATATAATCATGGTTCAAACATTTCTTGAAACAAGCAAAAGGTCGTCAGTTTAAATTTAAAACAGTTTAGATTTGAACAAAACAAATTTTTTAAAAATGACGGGTGTTATGACATTTTTTGTTCGCCATTGAAGCTGGTATCATTTTGTTCTAAAATCGATCAATTCGCCACATATGTATGCAGAAATGTTCACATGCTGCTTAGACGAAGGCAGAGAACTTTACTTAACACCAACTGTATCAAGACAGAGACGAAACAGTTTAGTATATCTATCAAATATTTAAATATCTCCATTAGGTACAAAGCAAACGATAATTTTCTTTTTATGTAATTAACTCGTTACACTAATATGTTCAACATTGGGGAAATGTTTATTTTTATATTGTTTGAGAATATTAAAAGTCGACTCCAACTTTATGATAAAAAAGCAACGTAAGCTGGTATTCGTAAGAATCGGAAAATTTTGTTCTTTATATCAAATTGAGTCTTTTTTCTTTTCAATCATCAAATTTTAATCGTTTGCCATAAAATATCTGATATATATTAGTGTTTCTGTAATAAAAAAAAAGGAACAATGGAAATATTTGCTTACACTATTTATATTCGGACTATTGTCCTCATTTTTGTTGTTATCACAACGATTCAGTTGCTGTGCCTCCCAGTCGTCTTTATGTAAATATCGATCTGGGTAACCTACAATAAAATAAAGATAACAATAACTACAAAAATAAGACATGAGGAGTGAAACGATAACACTCTTCACCAGTAGATTAAAGAAAGGGTTCATTTCAAAAATTCCCTGTAGACGGATATACACCTGAGAAGGGAGCAACGGTCGAAATGTCGTTGTGATAACAAAGATGAGGATAATAGTCTGAATATAAATAACATAAATACTGATCCCATAAATTCAAACAGAAATGAAAATATTTACTCAAACAAATCAAAGAACCTGATCTATCGATTATTACAGATAAAATAACGACAGTTATTAGCATTATTATTATTATTAAATCTCCTGCTGATCTCATATTCTTAATGAAAGAAATTAGCTTCAAGTTAAAGATTAAGAAATTCCAGAGTGTCAGGAATCATATGGAATTCGTCGTACTGTAAAAAAATCTGTTTTTCTGAAAGTATAAATTCGGAATTTAAGACAACTGAAACCATCTTGTATTCAAGCATCATTGCTTGGATTTTCCTTCCATTAAAATGGTTTGTAGTTTTATGTTTTGTATTCACTGTCTGAAAATTAATTCTCTAAAAGCAAAAACGTTATATAATTTTCCATTTTACAATTTGACTTATATCAGTAGAAATCTGCTTCATTTTGGGTTCGAGAATATAAGTTAGGAACAATATTTTTGTCATAATTTCAAGAATACTTCATCTATAGAAAGTGAGTGCAAAAACAACGCCAGATAGAATAATGAAGCCGAAAACAAAATGAATTAGATTTATTTCACTTCAAAAATTATAATTTTTTTTCTATCATCATTTATTACTACATATTTTCCCAAAATTTCTATCCACCTTTTCATTTTATCGAAGAAAAAGGTTTCTGATTAAAAAATATTGTTCTTTTAACGTCTCTCCACACACAACACTGTGATTGCTAAATTGGGACTATATAAAAAGTGATTGGTCTTCGTTGCGTCGTGATTTTTGACTGTAATGCGGCGTTGGATTTGTCGCGATGTCCTCATTTTCGATTACTCTACGCATGCGTCGTTTGATTATTAGCAAAATTGCATTGCATTTATACACCTATGAAATTTGATTAGTAAGCAACTTATGAGTGCTCCAAACTCCTTAACTGATCGTTACTACATATGTATCTCAGACCTAGTACTATTGACTAATGAACGCTATTACTATTGTTACTCAAAACCAGCTGAGGAACGCTTGACCATGTTTTTACTATGTTGTTCACCCTGTACAAAGCCCAAGAGCCACTCAAGGTAGATGATTATAGAGTAAGTGGCACAGTTTATGGGCATCTATAGATGAGATAACGGTTAGACTCAATTTAAAAAGACAATCATATTCTCTCTCTTTTCCTCTTTTTTTAACTCTTGCTTCCAGATGTAGTCGGAAGTAATATAAGAACACTGCCGACGAGGCGTATTCGCTTCCTTGGTCCTCTAATGACTTTCGAACTCTTTCACTCACACACGCACATACGTGTCTATCACACACAAATACATTCTCATAGCTAGTTTCAATATACTTTCCTTTCATTACATTTGTGTACACATGTAATTCATTTTGTCAATAACATGCGTTGTCGCTTGTTTTATATTCAATTGGTTAGTGTTTCTTATTTTACCCGGACTTACATGAGTCCGACAATATTGTTTACGAGATAATTGTTCCAGGAGCCCATAAATATTTAGTATACAATGTACACACATTCATATCGAAAGTGTTGATTCCCAAATCAAAGTGGTGACTTATTTTTATCCGAACAACATAAAACCATGCAACAATTTAGCGGATATATTTAATATCTTTAACAGTTGCAGAAGTAAAAAAAAAAAGTTAGGATTTATAAAAATTGTCGAACTGTGAAGAAAATCTTTAAAGATTCTGGGCAAATCCGATGAAGATGTAAATAAGGACAGTAGGAAGATTCTATCTTGTCAATTTATGTTCTGTATTAAGAGAGACGTTATTTTAAACGGACCAATATTGGTCAAGCTATGAAGCTTTTAGGCTTTGTGACAACTGTAGGGGAGTTATAACACTGAGTAAATAATTTAAAAAAACCTAACATTTTTATATACAGAAATACTCGTAAATCTGAAAAACAGAAGCCGTGGAAGCAACAAAACGAGTCATTTATTCTCTGGTTGTTGTAGACACGAGAGACAGTAATACTGAGTAAAATTGTGAGTTGAGGGTCAAATGTACATCAAATATGGATCGGAATCTGACAGAAGGATAGGATAAAGAATAAGCAAATTTTATACAGTCTTTCTCGTATCACTTTTTATACAGTCTTTCTCGTATCACTTTTTATACAGTCTTTCTCGTATCACTTTTTATAGATGTTAGCAATGAGTGTTCAGATAATTTACTTAGAAAATAGAAGAAATGTCGGGGGTTTTCTTACGTCAAATTTTTATTCAGTGCTAAAAGATAAATCTTACTATTATGGCCTGAAAAAGGAAAATGAACCAAAATTTTCTTTGGCGCATGTGTTGACGGCCTGCCCGTGTTAACTGCTTGTCCGATAGTGAAGATGTCACGTGTTATTATAATTATTTTTTGCACTCTAATTAATTTTTATTTGTTTATTTTTATAGACACGACAAAGTGATAGTATAATTAATTTTTTATTTATGTATTTTTATGGACACGACAGAGCGAATAACTATCAAAAAAAGCACAAGGTGTTGGTTCCTAAATCAAGTAGAGTAACAGATGCCATATATGGTCACCACCAGGCTTCCTTTAAAAGACATCCATAAGAAAATGGAACGAAATGATAAAAAGAATGAACGAAGACCAAATATTATCGACCGTTTATTTCACTGAAAAATGCCGTGTGACCTTCAAAGGTTCAGACGAAACAATGGTTAGGTGGCTACTGACGGAAACCATTTGAGATGTCAATAAATCAAAGGTGGTGTGATGTTTAGGGTTGGGTTTATAGGTGGTGAAGTGATTGGCACATGTCAAGTTCCAGATAGTGTTAAGGTGACAGCTCGTACATACAATGGTTTTTTGAAGGCACAATTCAAGCCATGACTCAAAATGCTAAACGCTTTCAGAAAAAAACATGTACAACCAATCCCCCTCCACACACCACCACATTTATTCGAAGAATAATTACGAATAACTTAATGAGTTTCAAAGACACTCATTTGATGAAGTGGCTTGTGCTTGTCTGTCTGGCCATAATTCGGCTGAAAACTTGTGGAGCATTCTGAAGAGGAAGGTTTACACTGGTGGACAGCAATTTACTACCATGATTGAATTAGGATTGCAATCTGTTTCACATGAAGAAATATTACATCTCACATAATCAGTGGGTAAACGACTTCTAAATCTAATTTCAGAACATGAGAAATACATTTCGCATTAATGTTGTCTTTATAACTTTGTCATTCTGACATTTTTTGCTAAAATATATTTGTCTTTGTCGACATGTTCTGTAATGACAAGTTTTAATTACATCGAACCTTAGCTAATACTGTGAAACTTGGAAAATCCTCTTAGCCAAATTCATAAAACTATGGCCACATCATCAGACGTGCCGTCTACTATAATTTATATATATTATGTTAAGTTTTATGCACATTAGCAATTTTCAAAACATTAGGAAAAATTAAAAATGGCGCAAAAGATGTGTATTTTAAAATTATTTGTTTAAAGACGAAAACATAAAAAGTTCATTTTTTATATATTTTAGGCAAATATGAAAAACTTTCTAACCCGTGATTTCTGATTTTACGCTTGTGCAGATTTCAACCTAGACTGAACAGAACTGAAGCTGAGAGATTTACTGCATTTAAGAACAACGTTGTTAGCGAACGAAAAGTAAGATTTAATGTTTCAATGTGAAAATGCAAGTTTAAAATTCGGGAGTAATATTTAAGCTCTAAATTATCAAGAAGTAATGAAGATTAAAAATCCATGACAGGAAACAATTAAAAATGATCAACCAAAGATTTCACAACAAATTCAATGAATTGATTGGAAATGTTTTAAGTCATTTAAAAGAAATTGACAAGAGATAAGGATAGCTATAAAAATAAGTTTGAATGGGGAACAAATATTTTAGCCTTTATAGAGGGGTTTGTATTAATTATGTTCAATTGTAATATTTTGATTAAATCAATCAGGAAATTCATTTTAAACAGGCTGATATATACGAGACATAAGCATATTAGATTTATATCAATAAACTGTTTCAAGATCAAGAAATTACTAGGACATTATGAGGATCAAATCCGTAATTAATATTTGTTGTCACTTCCGAACATAATGTTAAGAGTGCTAATCTAACTAGGATGGGCAATTGGGATATTCCTGAAAGCCTGGTGCCATTAATTTGTTAACTACTTTCAAATTAAATGGCCTAACTTGATCTACTATTTCAAATTTTAGTAAACTGGGCTTTTAAATGCAATCAAATTCAAATACTTCTAGTTCAACCCTTAAACCCAGAGGCTATGCAACTGACAACAGTGAGTTTGTTTTCTGCGTCTTAACCTTATTCCAGATTTATTGTGAAAATAATATAGTGCATTGAATTATACGTGAAGTGGTAACAAAGTAAATCCTGTCAATGCTTTCATTTTCTCTTTCATTTTTCCTTCTCCTTTGTAGGTTTTAGTTTGTATTCAATCGTCTACCCACAAGTTGTGAAACACGAATCGCTTGGTGTGTGCTTCAAGGATTTCATGGATAATAATGGGTATGTTGATCCCTGAATGATTTTCTGTTTCCAAAAGTTGACTTAATCGCAAGATTACATTGTAAAATATCTGATTGAAGTAACACACATTAATATGAAATATTCAAATTATACAACAATAATCTATACATTAACAAACTTATATATACCTACCTACCTACTTACTATGCTCGTGAGGCTTTCATCGTTTCTAAACGAGGGATCTTCAAACGTTTTAGATTATCGACCCTTTTATGGCATTTTTGATCTCTCATCCAACTCCGGATAAAAATAATATTAATAATATTTTTTTTTATTTAAGAATAAAAATTCCTTTGTATTTTTCCTTCATTATTGTTTCTCGATAAGATTAATTTAAGCTTTACACTTTATTATTCCTTTATTAATTTCCTGTTCTCTTCCTATGTTAGACGCGTTTTTGTTTTAGTAAGAATAAGAGGAATAAAAAGAAAATCTCATAAATAATATAGGTAATAATAAACACATTAAAATAAATAAATATCTCTTTTTATTGAATTGGTTGTCTTCATTAATGGGGAGGTGGTGTTTGATGAGGAGTATCAAGGCCTTAATATTTTGTTGGAAATTAAGTTTTACTTGTTAGACACAACGATTTATTTAATGATCCTTCGTTTGACCACATACATTTATTAACCCTCTGAATCGTTCCATCGACACCCGGATATGGAAAACTTTCAAGATCCCTGTTCGAAACGCTTCCGAAATATACTTTTGTTACAATGACCCCTGTCAAGATTGGCAATGCATATAACAGCCATTTTGCTTCATTTGTTTAGATATGTCAAGTAATTATGTCCTTAATGATCCCCTCTGCTTAGATTGAATCAGGGAAAATATGGACAAGTCTGATTTTAGGCTTGATAAAGAATAAATTCTATTCGACTGTACTAACGCTTGTGTTTTGTTAGTGCAAAAGCGATGAAAATTCGAAGATATGGTTAAGTGAAAATTTAAGCGTGTTTGCAAAATTTAAAAGCACGCGCTTTTTTAAAGAATATATTAGAAATCAATCCGTTCCAAGAGAATCGTGGTCAGTTTTTGAAAACTTTAATATGAAAATGACGTAAAAAGTGGAGTCCTCGGGTCATTTTTCATCGAGGCTTAACGTTTTTCACTGTAAAAATTACAATGGCAATGTGGAGAATTCATATCATAGCAGCAGAAATTAGCCATGTGTTCATGGAGATAAAAGCATACTTGACAAGAAATAAAACGTACACAAATAACAGGAAAAACATGCATAATTTTATGTTAATTTTATACTATTTAATTATGTTTTGTGTGTATTGGTATGTAATTTTTAGGTTACAATTGTTTTATGACACAAGTGATAAAGGGGAGAATTTACTCCGTAGTATATCACATAAAGAAGTCGAACACGTGTTCCCCGTACCAAGCTTCGTGGTGAAGACATTGAAGGGGTGTCCGTATTTTTGACAGGAACAGATTTTGTTGCATACTGGGAGTATTTTTATTATTTTTAATTTTTATTTAATTTATACAAGTTTTTTTATGTTATTATTTTATTTTATTTATACTTTTCATTATTATTATTATTTTATATTTTATTTTTATTTATTTGTAACAATAATAATATTCCTACAGGACATTATATAGACTGGAATTTATTGTAATACACTGACGCGTGTTGAAATCCTCACAGTATTTAGCATCGTTGAAGTTACCGCTAACATTTTTGTCGAGATTTACAAACTCTATGTTTCGTTCAATTATGTAAAGCCATAGATGAAATTTGAATAAGTTTATCTGTTTGGAAAAATACTTTGACAAAACCCACTTCGGAGTTTAATAATTTCTTTAATTTAAATTAATTTTATTGGACTACATGGTAAACAATATTTTTTTAAGAAAATTTATTTTTTTCCTTTTAACAGCGAAGAATAAATTCTTAGGATTTCTTACTCTTAAGCATGCAACATACAACTGGCCATGCGTAAATATTGCTTTCTGGTGCCAAATTCCAGCTTTTTAAAGCGTTTGGCCTTGTGATTTGTTTATATTTCTCGCAAACATAGGGTGAACTGGAAACAGAATTCTTGTATATATAAAAACAATACTGCATAAAAAGATATGCAAAAATAATATTGCATTTTTATTACATAAGTATTTGTTATTTTAATCATTAAATTGTTTTTAAAATAGTGATAGTATTTTGTATGTTAAATAATAAATCTTTTAATTTTCCCCCAAAATTAATGAAAATTTATTATACTAAGCTACATACCTTAGTAAAACCAATTGTACTGTGCACCCCTCTTACCTGTTTGCACTTCTCCCCAAAATTTGATTTCAATCGGTCAATGTATGGTTATTTCAGAGGGTGTGACGGACGAACGGAAGTCACAGAATGGTCCATTTTATAAATGCAACCAACCATTAAGAAAACGGTCTCTCTCTCTCTCTCTCACTCATTCTCTCTCTCACTCACTCTCTCTCTCTCTCTTTATTTCACTTCGACCAATAAATCTATCGATTAGAAATACTTGCTTCTACTTTCCAAACACGTTATAATTTTTCTGTTACCAACGGGATTATATACAAACTTCCAAATATGTATTTTTCTCTTGAAAGAATTTACGAACACTTGTTTTAGCCGAGACAATTTTAGTATCACAATAATCTAATAGCTTGAATTTAACCTTTGAGAAAAATCTCTTGCCATATGCCAGATATGTAAGTGTTCCTTAAAAAATGATCAAAATATTAAGAACTAAAATTACAAGTGGACATTCTGTATTTGCTGAATATTCTCAAGTTTTATATTTCTTCCTTATATAGCGACATTTTGAAGTGATATATAGCGTTTGTATTGGCATGAGTTTTTTCCAAACAGTGTAGGCATCAAATGTAAAGAAACCTTGTCTCCTAATGCTCCTATGACTCAAACTTCTTTCTGGTAAAAACTAATGTTGGATTTATTTCCATTTGCTTCTTAGGAAGAAATGGGCATCTCGCCTATTTGAACTGATTACAGAACCCGAGTGGACGCGTACCATTATGAAGCGGATAATTACAGGAAAATGCACTGAGGAACAATACAACCAAGAAATGAATGACATTTTTGTCAAGCTGCATCTTTTAGATCCACAGAAAGTTCTTCCGACCTACCATTATCTTCTCCAACAAAAAGGTTTGTATGGAGTTAAATCTCGAACATGATAAAAGCATTTGTTGTTTCGAAGCGTTATCATCTCTTAACAATATTTTTCATTTCGTTCAAAATAACTGTTTCCAATTGCAATAAGGAAAAGAAAGTAAAATTGCATAAATCGAATAAAAAACTTGTTTTATTTTTATCTCCGAAAGAGTAAGAGACGAAATTTCTCGCTATCTGACAACTGATGTGATGTTATGTCTGGATTCAGTTTGATATGGGAATTATTAAATTTGACATTTTCTTCATTAGATTTGTCTACTATTCGTTGAAGGTGATGTCATAAAAAATTAACAACTCCTTTGTTGAATCTTATAGAATGAAAACTGTAAATGTTTGTTAACAAATGTCAACGTGTAGGTTTTTTTCGCTATGTCTTCTTCCCTACAATTTCTTCTTAGCCATTAACTCTAACCGAAAAGATCTTACTATTCTTCTGTTTCAAAATATTTATCTTTATTTTTCTTTTACTTTTATGTAACAAGTTAACCATTCAATTCTGACGTTCATCTTTGAATCGTGACTTACAAATGGGAAAAACTGTTTTCATGCAAACTTAAGATTGTGAATTTTACAAGTACAAGATTTGAAAAATAGATAATTTTCATTTTTATTTCTCTTTCTTGGTTTGTGGTAACTAATACAAACAGCTTGAAATGTAATCTAAAATTGCTTGAGCTGCTGTCTTCTCTCTCTGTGAAAGTAGATTTGATTTCATAGTCATTTTATTGTTTAGTATGGATCTCCTTGTTAGCAATATGTTCCATCTTCATGCTGTCACACAGTGATAAAAGGTAAAGAAAAAAGGGATGAGGGTGAAACTGCGCAAGTTCCTCCTTCATTTGTAAGTGAAAAAGCAAAATCCCTAACAAATTTAAAATCACTTCGAAATCCACCGAAGATTGAACATAGAAAGGTATAAAACTCAGAGACCGGATAAATTAAGTGAATTATTTTATTATATTGTTTTGTTCTCTTAATATTCCGTTCTCTAATTACAAAGACCGCTTGCCTTGGATACATTTTTCTTCCTGGGAATTGCTCCGGTTAGATGGATATTTTTTTCCAAATAAAAGTCTACCATATATATATATATATATATATATATATATATATATATATATATATATATATATATCAGTTCAACCTGATGATTATCATTGCATGGAACTCTGGGTAGCTGATTTGGTATTATATTATGTTAGGCATTGGCCCCTCAGTTTATTTCATATTTTAATCATTTAGCTTTTTTCAGGCTTTAGCTTTTAATCTTACAGTTTTTATATAAGAGGGAAAGATCGTGCGTAGACTAAGGCGTCAACACGACATAGTTTTACGCTTCAGTGCGATCTTCCAACAGTGTTCACACGGTCTCTATCTATAAATAGTCTCTATCCGATATTCAGAACTCTTCCCCTATAAATATACCAAATTTAAAATCTATCTATCTATCTATCTATCTACCTGTTGGCTGGGGCTTCAGATTGCGCCAACTGCACCTCTGCAGAGGTGTAATACCCCCCCCCAAAAAAAATGAGGCGTCCTGGGTAAGACGATAAACTACATCCAACAGCAAGGCCTCTGATCAGGAGGTTTTGAGGGGCATGGAACCACCTCTTAATCGCTGGTCCACCCTGACCCGGGGTGGTAGCACCTGTTAGAGTCTCAGCTATGGCCAAATATTTAACCCCCAAACCGGGGTCAAAACACAATGAAAGTGTAAAAATAGATTTTAATACCAGCAATACATTTTTGCAAAAAATTATTACCAGCAATGAATTTTTGAAAAAAATTATTACCAGCAACACATTCTATACATATATATATATATATATATATATATATATATATATATATATATATGCATGCATGCTCGCGCGCGCGTGTGTGTGTGTGTGTGTGTGTGTTGTGTGTGTGTGTGTGTGTGTGTGTGTTACAATATATTTCACTCTTTGTCTTTTCTTTCTGTACCAGCTCTTCCACAAGTCAACCTGGAATTGGTAACTCGCAACTATTTAGGTAGTCCATTGGATTGGCTCTTGATCAAAGATGATGTGATCCGGGCGATCAACAAACCTTCGTCTTTTAATTCGTCCCGTCTCAGCCTCGACTTAAATGACATCTTCTACGGCGTCACTGTTGATGAGTTTGTCGTCACCGAATGCCGCAATATTGGAGTGTGGAATGGGAAAAGACCACAAAATCGGAAAATGACGCACCTGAAAGATCGCTGCAAACTTATGTAGACTAAAACGCCGGGCAATCATTCATTGGCTCTATGAGCTCGCGTGTGCATGTGGACTGTTTGGTGGCTGGAATAGTTGGATATTTCCCTCGGGTGCTTGTGAATGGTATTTCAGCCAAATAGAAAGAACTTCGTATGATGATTTTTCAAGCTAATTAGACCCTCTCTATTTGGCGCAACATGATTTTCTAAACACATTGCTTTTATTGGATTATGTGTCAAAATAAGCTAAGCTTAAACACTTTCAGCACCAAGGACAACATGAACACAAAGCATGAATTTCAAAAAGGGGGACATTAATTAACATCGTTTGTTGCTTAATGAGTAAAGCAGTAAAAACATGAATTACGCCTATTAGCTCCGAGTGTGTTAATACGTGTGTTAATGCGCGTGTATATATCACTGATATCTACATTGAAAGGGGAATTTTACGTAAAGCAATTGATAGAAAATTAATGCCACTCACCATTGGTAGTTAGATCATTATTGAGCATGTTTTTATTGAATCCTTGTACCAAACTGAGATGAGTAAAGATTCAGCGGTTTGTTTGTTGAATGAGATGCATTATTACCACCAGCATCAAGGATTAAAGTTCAAGCCACAGGTAAAAACGAGCATTTTGAATGCTAATTTTCAAGGTAGATATGCCTTATAAATTTGAAAGACTTTTGCCATATCTAAGCTTATCTCTGCCCAACACATCTGCGTGTTGTTTTAACACACACACACACACACACACACACACACACATATATATATATATATATATATATATATATATATATTACTTCAAACGTTATTTTTAGTGGATACCCATATTTGAGTAGAAGCTCTGAGGTTATTTCGTCTACCGACCTTCACACTCGAAAAACTTAATAAAGAAAATGTTCCCTCCGACAGATATATATCTATCTATCTATAAAAGGCAGGATGTGTGTGTGTGTGTGTGTGTGTGTGTGTGTGTGTGTGTGTGTGTGTGTGTGTGTGTGTGTGTGTAACGAATGCACGACCGCAATTTTCGACGGATTTGCACCAAAATTTACATGCACATGCTCCGAGTTAGCAGGAATTCCAAGACCGACTTTGCATTTCACAAATCCCATCGATAGTGGAAATAATCGATTTTTTCATGCTTCTACGGCAGTTTTCCTGTAGTTTGTGGCTATTTTCTAATGGCCAGAGTGAGAGCCTATAGCTGGCTGCTACGAATAAGCAGGAAGATTCTATTGGCCAGCGTGGGAGCCAACAGCTGACTGACACGAATGTTAACTAGCATGCTAGCATGCAAAAAAAATCAATAGCTGCATTCGTCACAAGTGGGAAAAATTTAAATCTGCATGGCACTTTACTCCAATTGGCTCATTCGCTTGCTTAAACTCAACGTTGATTCTGATTCCGCAAAACTGAGTTGGGTGTGAAAAAGTATTTGTTGTTAACATTCTTTTTTCATTCGGTTTTTCCAGTTACGAGTCCTTTTTTTAAAGCTGATCGTTTTGTGTTCATTTTGTTTAGTTCTTTTTTCGTAACAGATTTAATGTTTAGTATAGGGCTTAGAAAAAATTCGCAGTGTGAGATAGGCAAGAAGTAAGGCATGTAGCAACATCAGCATGGCAAAGGGCACTCCTTTAAAGGCAAGGAAGGGCAAAAATATTTTAAGTCATGTGATAGCGATTGCTGTATGAGTCGTACGATTTTTGAATCAAGCACGGGCAATGCCGGGCCATGCTGCTACTATATATATATATATATATATATATATATATATATATATATATATATATATATATATAAAATAATTAATGCATTTATTTTTAATCCGGCATTTTTATTATTTCAGACGTTATTATAGTGGATATGCGTATTTGAAATATACGCTCCATTTTTACTTTTAAACAGTGTATATTATGTATACCGGCCTTAAAATTTCTGGAAATCTTAATAAATACTCTCTGGCAGAGATAGAACCTGGATGTCTCTTTGTAGGAAAAACCAAAGTTGTAACCGGTGTGCTTTACCATTCAGCTACAGAACGCATCACAGTTCTGCGTGGCTCTAGTTCTATATATGGAAGAGAGAAAATATATTACAGTTCAAAACAAGCTGTATAAATATATTTCTATTTTTGTAATTTTATTATGTAAATATGGTTTAATTATGTGACACTTAAAACACAGTTAATCTTTTATAATTTTTAACAAAAAATGACTTATATCACATCAAAATTTTATCATATGAGGTGCATATATATGTGTGTGTAAAGTTATAATTTATGAACATAAATATTTACTCATTCATTTTAAATTTAAATTTTAAACTTTTCTGTAAAACAAAACAAAACAAACAATTTTTCAATCCTTCAATATAATGTATTTATTTTATATACTCAGATAAATAAAGTTTTATTATTTGAAAAATTTAACATTAGTAAAGATCAGGATCGGTGCAAGAGTCTTGTTACCCACTTCAGAAATTATGATACGAGGTTCCCAACTCTAATACAAAAATGCAAGTAGAAAAAAAGGCAAATGTTAGTAAGATAGCGAGGGTCACAAAGCACTTCCCGGGTCCCCCAATCAGACTTGTTTCCCCCGGTGGGAGGTGGGGTCGTGTGTAGTACACACGCCCCTGGGAAAGAAACTTAGCTGGAAAAACAAGGTGTCTACAATATTGTACTGTTTAGATTTAACTTTTATATAAAATCAGCGAGTTTTTAAAACTGTTTTTTATTTTATTCTATTTTACTTTTTATTCAATGATTTCATGTTTATAAATGTTAAAGTTTATCTCTACAATATTTTTAAGATAAAGATCTTTTAAGAAATCAAGAACAACCATTGAGAATATTTAGTAAACAAGAACAAACACTGAAAGTGGTAAACATTCATTCATTCAAGAAAATCTTGGATGCGTTGGACTGTTGGATGTTAGCATTTCTATAAGCTGTGTTTGGTTTTATTTTCATAATTGGTGAAAGCTATATAGAATAATTGTTATTAAAATTCTAAATTAAATACATTAAAAATTGACTGAATCAATTCAATTCACTTTGGAAGTGAGACGCTTACAGTGGATAGAAGAATGATTTTTAATAATGGATTGCTTTCTACATCTTTATTTTCTTTTAGGAATTGTTGCCGATTGAGTTTGCTGATTAAAAGAGCTGCAAAGTGTTGAATGTTTGTTTTCAATGAATAAGGAAATCGTGTTAAACACTTACATTGCCAATTCTTCCGTTTTTATCGTTTTTTTTCCTTTTTTGCAGTCAATTTCAAAAGTGCAACTGTAAAGTTGAACCTTTTTAGGTTTCTACATTTCTGAGATGATGTTTTGTAATTAGTTACATTACTTATATTGTTTGAACTGGTGTCCTCATCTTTATTGACATATTCATGACGTTTCGGCCGTTGTAGACTCCAGCCTTCTTCAGGGGATAGGAAGTTTAAAGTGAACCCTTTATTTCGTCCACTGGGGTAGATTGTTCTAGTTCCACGTGCCATGCCTCTTCCGGAAATTTCAGTTATCTCCCTTTAACTCAACTCTCCAAGTTTTTGTTCACCTCTGCTGTAGCCAGGTATTGAACTTACAACTCTTTGGGTCAAGTCACTGGATCCAACCAAGACTTTTATCCACTGGATATCCCAGGATATTGTCATATTCACGCCGTGAATATGGCGATAAAGATGAGAACAACAGTTTGAACAATGTAAGTAAATGTTACGACTTTTCTGTTTCTCAAAAAAAAATCATGCGAATATTTTAATCAAAAAATGTTAGGATTTTTCTGTTTCTCCTGAAGCAACAATGATATGCATATTTTTGACACTAACCATATATTTTGTATTTGTCAAAATAGTCCTAAGAATGCATTAAAAAATTTAACTCTTTTGTCTAAAGATTTATATGAGACTATAAAAGAACAGCCATGTTCATAATATATTGTTTATAAACAGTTGTTCCTCTCAATTTTTAATTTAAACTTCTTTTAATTTTATTACACATTGATACTGCTATAAAGGTCATTTAGTTATATTAACCTTGTCCTTCAGGTAATTCTACCAAATAAATGATAACTATTAGTCTGAAAAAAAGATAATCAATATTTAAAAGACAAGTTCACATTGCTTGTGAATATTTCAATGTATATTTCATCATCAGAACATCTCTTTTTAGTCTTCTTAAATGCATCAGCCAAAACTTTAAATAAAAATCACCCAACGAAAACCTTAGTTGTTCAAAAATGTCAGAATTTTCTTTACTTGTTCCACTTGTAATTTAATATCCTTCAAATGCTTTTTTTTTTTCAAATAAAAAGCCCCAGATGAATCAAGTATCTGCAAAAGAAATAGTTTGTTTAAATAAAAGTAAATTTCTGAAAAGAGGAAATTAAAAACAAAGATTTTTAATGCATTATAATGGTTTGTCTTGAAATACTCATGATTTTGTTGTTGTAAACAAAATGCCTTCAGCTACAAAATGTCAGTTGGTTCTTTTTCTTTTCCGAGTAGAGGTGACCTCTGAGTCTAACTTAGATTTTAAACCAATCTGACAGAATTTTGACATCACCAAAAACTCTGAAATTTTTAAATACATGAAAAAAATATTGATTTCAGTCTTATTTGCTTTGAATTGAAAGAGAACGTTTTATTTTACGAGGTTTTTATTTAATGAGTAACCAATGTCAATCACGTTCAGTGCATCTCAGGCTTGGAGCCAATGAAATTGAAGAAATTCGCTGGACCAAAAATAGAATTAGTAGCTATGAACTTCATTTAAAATTGCTAATTTAAAAAAATCCTTACTTTATTGGAAAGCAGCTGCAGATTATGACATACTTTAATTGTTCTTCATTTAAGGATTTTAATTATTAATTTCAATCATGCCAGTTCTTCTTTCTCCCATGTGGGTTGAATTGCATCTAAGTTGCTTATTTTATGAGTCATTCAGCTTACCCTTCTCCCCCAAACCGTTTACTGTTTTTCTCCCTATGTTTCAACCCTGAAATATTTTGTGGCCTCCTCCTCCAAGTCTATCGTACATCTGCTAGATTTTTTGTTTTGCTTGTTTTTTGTATCTGCATGGTTCTCCGTATCAGCTTCAAGGATTCTTGTAGACAGATTGAAATCCGTGAGCCAGTCTTAAAAATAAATTCACTTCATCGGCTGTGTATGAAGCAACACATGATAACTTATCAGTGCATGTGTAAAAAAAAAAAAAAATACCCTTTTTTTAAATTATGGAGAGCCGTTATGGATCTTCTTGTTTTACTTAGTATTGAATTCAATATTTGCTTTCCTTTAGAAACCTTTTTTGTAAACATATATATAAAATCTATGTTCTTTAGATTCTTATTATCTTAACTTCCTTCCAAAGAAAGTGAAGAAATCAGTTTTATGTAAGGATAAAGATAACAAGGATGAGGATATTAATCTGGGTAATTTATAGATTCATTTCAAGAAACAATTTCCCTCGGTCAGCTAGAAAATGATAAAACCACCAAAAGGATGAAGACGTCTGAATATTATAGGGAATAATGATAATGACCCATTGCACAATAACGAACAAAATCAAGTGATAAAAACAACAAAGATGAGGATACCAGTTGCTTGTAGGATAACGACAATAAACCATTTAAAAATCTTTGATAATATTTCACATGTGATAATATCTTGACATATTAACTTGACAAATTTCTTCAAAATATTTGATTTTGTAACATTTCTTAAACAACTTTGGGTCGATGCATTCAGTCTTAATCAACAATAAAAAAACACAAAGGATTGGCGAATTTTAAAAGATTTCTTATGTGAAAAGTTAACGACCATAGGTACATACTAAAGTGCCCACATTGTACGAAACGCGTCGGCAACTACTACAGTTTTCCTATTGTCATATATATTTATAAAAAATGTGTGTGTATATATATATATATATATATATATATATATATATATATGTGTGTATATATATATATATATATATATATATATATACACACACACATATATATACATACATATATATATATATATATATATATATATATATATATATATATATATATATGAAGAAATATAGTCTTAAGATGTGGTATATTTATGGGATAAATTGCTCAATATAGAGATAGAGCGCGTGTAAATATAAAAGTGAATATAGAAGTCAACAAAGTCTGTTTCGCGCTAGATGCAATCGTCAGGCTACGAGTGCTGTTATTTTTCTTGGCTATTTATATATACGGGTCAGTGGTGAATTGTGGGTAGTCTATTTTGGCGGTTATTTTACTGGAAGTCGTTTATTTGTTTATTTATTTGAGTTAAATTATTTTGTTTGTTTTTATTTATTTTTATTTCTATTTTTAATTTTTATTTTTATTTTTTATTTCTTATATATTTATTTATTTATTTTTATTAGTCGGTGTTTTTATTAACGTAGTAAAATTTGTTTATATCGCTTATTTAATTGTTTTGGTTTAAGAAGATAATTAAAGCTATTTATTCAATTTGCGATCATCAGACAAACTGATTAATTTTTAAATTTTGGATTTATATATGTTTGTGTATATCCGTGTTTTTATGATAGTGGGAGGAAAAATTGTCATTGGAACGCCACTCATATGTACGCAAACATACATACTCGCACTTTCACTCATTGATGTATGCAGACATACATACACGCACGCTAAACTCATTGGCAATCAAGCAAACATGTACATATATGAACTGTGTGGGATTGGGCATATATGCGCAACCATATGTCATTGCGTACATGCATACACAATTGGTTGCTGTATTCAATCTTGGGTTATGTAGTGAACATCTTTTCTTAGTTACAGTGTCAACGCGCAGTCCATTCGTCTATTTTGTTTGCTGAATAATATTTTATTGCACACATATATACGTATGCACACGCGTTCACACATCTTCTATCCGTCTGTTTTCTTTATTTTATGATGGGGTCTGTGTAAGACTATGGTAGGTAAAATTGCTATTATTTTTATTTTTTTAATGCTGTTTTGTTATTATTTTAAAGCCGGTTATTTGCTTGTTTTTGGAGATTGCGCATATGTAAATGGTAGAAACTCCAATTCATAATACTTATTAATATTTATGCGGTGGTATTAATTTTGCTGTCGTGGGAGGTGGGGAGAAGTAAGTATAATTGTGGACTGATATAGTAATGGTAATTGTGTTGCGGTAGTAATGGCGGGTGAGGGGAGCGGGTGATGATAATAACAATTGTAGCAGCAAATAGTTATTGTAAATTGGTAGAAGTGCTTGTAGTAATGGTGGTGGAATGGTAATAACAATAATTATAATTACTATGATGGTAGTTTGAACTAGAAAATAATTGATGGTGTTATGGTGTCAGTGGTTTCTCTTTTCATGTTTATAGGGTCAATGGTGGTTTATGTAGTAGTGTTGGTTGGTATATTTTTTATCCGTTTGGCATAAATTGTGATAATAGGTACTTGTTTTCATGTCTGCATTTAGAAATTATTTTTGATCTTATGTTTAGTAATTTCTTTTGTTGGGTATGAGAAATTATTGCTACCTTTTCGTGTAGGCAAAGTAGGCATTTCTTTGTCATGATGTTGTAGGCAGGTGCATTTTTCAGTATTTTCCAGCTTATTCTTGGTATAATATTTCTGTCTTTTAGATAGCATATGTATGTGGATAGTGTAGTGCTGTTTGAGTATTTTCTATTGATGAAAGGTTGTGATTGTTTTTTCTTTTCTTGAATGGTCCCTCAGTGGCAACAATGTAGTAAATTGTGCTGTTGTTTGCACTTACCTTGGCTTTATATATTATATTTGTTTGTTAGCAGTTTCCTTGGAGTGGACATGTTTTATTTCTGCAGTTGCATTGAGATTCCTTGGCTGCGTTATTTCAAGTTGTTACTTTTTTTGTTGTAGCTTTTTATTATTTGTGTTATTTTTTTGTGCAGCTGTAACTGATTTTAATGTTATTTTTGTTGAATTTTTTTGCTAATTGTTTTGTTTGAGAAAAATGCTTTTCTATCAAGTTTAGGAATGTCCTTCCTATGTTTGTTTTGACGGTTTTATTGTATGGTGGGGTAAACCAGATAACGTTTCTTTTTGTGTTTTTGTGTTTCGGTTGTGGAGATGCGTATTGTAGTTGTTATATATATATATATATATATATATATATATATATATATATATATATATAAAAACGGAATTTTTCCCGGAGAGTCCATCTATAAAACTGAAGGTAACATCAATCAGCTAAGTGACAAGACTTTTATTTGTATCAATATTATATATATATATATATATATATATATATATATATATAGGTGCGGTGGGTAAATTGTCATTTTATGTTTTAATTTTGTGTATGCGCGTTTGTTTTGATTTTGTTGATTGCACAGTAAAGTAAGATCAGTTGGGCACTGTCTGTGAGAAAAAGAGCACTATGATGCAATTCACTTTGCCATAAATTTGGAAATGACATGATGCACTGCTTGGCATTCATGCTGGAAGTTCTAATACAAACATTTCAGAGGATTCAGAAAGAGTTCGATAATATATCCAGTCAACATCATAGTGTCTGGAGCAATCACTAGTTATGGATTTCAACTTCCCATAGGTCCTCAGACTCAGCAAGTACATTGGTTGAATGACGATTATATTGAATAAATTTACTATATATTAAATAGTATTTCAAGATAGTTTGGGGTAATTTTGCTAAATATATCTGTTAAAATGAGATGTCAATGTTATTCCATAATTTTTGTCATTTTTCCATAATTTAGACGACAATTTATCCATCGCATTCTCCGTGCGTGCGTGTGTGTGTGTGTGTGTGTGTGTGTGGCTTTTTGTACTTTTTAGCTGCACATTAATGTTGTCAATCACATATTTAATAGAAGTTTTTCTGATGTAGTAAACTGGCTCGTGTGCAAATCTGTACGCTTTTCAAAGAGGAGATCTTGCGACTTATTCAAAGTTAAAACTTTATAGCTACCACACTCATCCTTAATCTTTCCCCTGCCCCCTTGACGAGAAAGTTCTAATGAATTTGAGAAACAACTGTTAATTATTGACTTGTGTCTGTGACAGGAGTAATTACATTTTAAGTCTAAACTCTTTTATTCAATAGAATAAGTATATTCCCTCTGTATGCCCTCAGCCTAACGACTACGCTTCTGATACTAACTCAGATGGGAGTAGGGGATGCACACACATCACCAAGCAACTTTCATTACCCCACTTCTACCAATGGGTCTTTTAGTCCTGATGTATATGAGCGAGCTTGCCTTGGTACCCTGGGTCTCTGACCAATATGATGTTTCTGGGCCTCAAGCTCATACCCGACCTCAAATGGAACTCCTATCTATGATCCATCACAAAAGATGCAGATAAAATGATTGGCTCCCTGTACCACTCCAGTAAGTATCTGACTCCTCATGCTATCCTCTACTTTTATAAGAGCCAGATCAGGCTGAAAATGGAGAACTGTTGCCATATTTGAGCAGGAGCTGCCCAGTCCTCACTTTCCAGTCTTGACAGAGTTCAAAAGCATCTCCAAGTCCTTGTTAGGGAAGAATTACTTTCCACCTTCCTACCTCTTTCTCACAAGTGGGATGTGGTAAACCTTTCACTGCTCTGTCACTACTAACATGAAAAGTGCTCAGACTAACTACATTCCTTGGTTCCACTAGGTCTAACCTTCATGACAAGGACTGACCGTGCCACTTACATAGCAGCAAACTCTGCATCGTATTCCATCAGTGAGAAGTAAATTCCACTCAAACACCTTCTTCCCATGAACCACTACTCTATGGAACCAACTCTCAAAAGGATGTTTCCTGATCACTACAATCTTAACCTGTTCAAATCTAGAGTCAATCGTTATCTTCCCCTCCTATTTGTACAAACTACCCTTAATGTAACTCCCTACCTCAAGTGGCCCCTGGGCCTTGTACAGGGTGAACCTTACTGTAAAAAAAAAAGACTCATGGTTAAGATATTTCAATATTTCCTCCTTATGCCTAAGAACAGTATCTGAGTCAAGTCAAAAGCCAAAATTTCAAAACAAACAATCACACTCCCCATTTCGACGATTGTTGTGACACAATCTCCATAATCCCATTTTACTGGGTCATGTGTTTAATATGTTAAGCTTTGTAAATAAAGATAGAGATTTAGTTTGGAAAATAAATGCAACTCATTCTATCTACAATAGATCAAAATTATCCCATTTAGAGAAGGAGAAACCTGTTAAATTTTTATTAGACATCTTAAGAATGCAATGCAAAATCCTTTTCCTGGACATAAAGCATAAATTCTTGAGGAATGAATACTTAAAATATTTTAAATAAAATAGGAAGATGATGCATTTTTTCCTCTATCTTTTTATTCATAAGTCTTTACTATTTGTCCATATATTGAATGTGGCTGTTAAATCTGGCTCGGTGCTCCTATGTATTTAGAGATTCTTGATAAAATATAAAGAAAAATCTGGCATCTTGACTTCAATCACTTTCCCACCACTGTAACATAGCTTCCCTGTGCCTTTTCTGTAAATATTTTCATCGTAATTGTTCTGATATGATCTCCTTTATGGTACCTAGACTTTATGTATTTAAGTGCAATATTAGATTGGCATCGAGGTCTCATTATTTTACAGTTGAAATGCATAGATGGAACTCTAAATTGTATACTAAGTTTCTTTTCTCACACTTCTCACTTGTAAAAATCTCTTCTGGCTTCTTGCTTTCCATTCAACTTTGATCTTTAAAAATTTAAAAGCAATGTTAACTGTTATCACCTGTCTTCTTAATTCTTGTTCTTTTATTGTCCTCTCTCCTTAATAATGATTTTTTTCTCTCTTATTCTGTCACACTCAGTAACCATTTGCATCTTAGTGGCTTTGTAGCCTTGCCTGGAGTAAATAATGTATTAATTTAGAGCCAATTTGAGGTTATTCCTATTAGATAGATTTCAAAGAAATATTTGAAGTTTTTTCAACAAGGGAAAATCTCAAAGCATTTGTCAACAGAACATTTTCCTTGTCTATTAGTAGAATGTACTTATTGCCTCATTAGTAACCATATTTTCTTTAGTTCTTCCTAAAAGGCAAAATGTTTCATTTTAGTCAGGAAATTGGTGAAAAATTGAACGAAACTTTCTTCTCAACTCAATCAACTTCACTTGGAATATTTTTGTAGATATGTAAAAAGAAAAAAAAAAGAATTGTAAAATGTAAATAAACAATTTGCTCATTTTCTCTGTAATAACTACCTGTGATCATTTGCTCTACAAAGGCCCTTTATACTCCAGCATATCATTCCAAAGCTGAAAAAAATGCCCATGAGCTGGAACTTGTGTTCTTGTTGATTGGAGACTCAAATTTAGATTTTTACCCTTGACATGCAAAAGTCTTATTAAACCTTGCACCTCTATGTCCTCCTACTGTTTTATGGCGACATCACATACACGTGCTCAATATTAAGATTGATGTGGCTGTTACAAGAAATATTGCTTACCCAACCTCATAGCATTTTTTCAGTATTCACAATGTTTAATTCCAGTCAATTTACACCTATCTGTACCTTATTTTTTTTCAAACATTGTACAGTGATCCCTCGAAAATTCACGGTTCTACTATCGCAGATTCATGACTTTGCAGATTTTCAAAATATATATATGGAAAATATATTGCGTAGTTTCTGGAAAATTCTAGAAAAATCGCGATATATGAACATCTAAAATTTTTCATTAAACCCATTAAAATATTAATAATAGATATTATTTCCTGGTCTAGGAACAACAAAACAAACGTAGAATAGCAATAGAAAGGGCACCGCCATCTGAAGAGACGTAAAATACAATTATCGGCTTCACAGTAGAAGTCATCATCAGATTCATCATCATTTCTACTGCGCAGCAAATTCATCACCATCATCATTCAAATTCTACTTCAACTTCTTTCGTGTTGAATACAGTAACAATCTTTATTTTTTTTAATCTAAAGTATTATTGCTTAACAGTTGTCCTTGTTATTAATAGAGTACTGTAATGGGTGGGTTGTTAACAGTACAGGGAGGGTTTTAAAAGTCCAAATACACGTTAAATAAATACTGTAAATATGACATCCCTACTTCGCGGAAATTCAGTTATCGCGGCCAGTCTCGGAACCAATCTATCGCGATAAACGAGGGATCACTGTACTTTAATTTTCAAAATAAATGTTCTGATATCAAATGATTCCACTTAGATTGTTGCTTGAGAATTTTCCTTTTTATAATAAAAGGGTGGAATTTATCCAGAGAAATGTTTTCTTCTTCATTTACTGCAATGTATTAATTAGCATTTCTATGAATTTTTCATCACGTTTTGCCAGCAAAAATTTAAACAACAATAATTCTCATGTCTAGTATTACTTGTCTAAACTTTCTGAATAAACTAACATTCAAAAACTGTTATCTAATTCAATTGAGAAAATAGATAATGATATTTTCTTTGCTTTCTCAAACATTAATTCTAATGACCTAAATTATGTATCAAGACTTCACTCCTTCAATTCTTTACAAGTGACAAAAGGGGAGGTAAATCTTCATTTTAGACTTCCAGTTACATAGCTGCCAAATGACCATTGAAATTAAACGGACAGGTCTTGGTTAATTTTAATACATCATTTTAATACATCTTGTAAGAACACGCACACACATTATATATATATATAAAGATATAATTTATGTCAAAATCTTCAAGATCATGAATTATTCTTATTATATGTCTTGCTCGTCTTGTACACACACAATATTTCAGATGTTGCACCCAGCAGATGGGTTCAGGTGCACTTATATGGCCTAGATAGAGGATTAGAGCATGGGTTAAAACATAGCTGGTTTCTTGTCAGTTGTGAGTTCAATCCCTGGGTCTGGTAGCACTGAAAAATCACATATTCTATTTCAGTAGACAAAACAGACAAAGATCACAAAGGTGAATAGGACTGGTGAGTATTAACTGATAGGAGTTATCTCCACTAAGCATGGAATGAGAAAACAATTTACCCCCATGGATTGAATAAAGAGTTTGGTTTAAATTCCCAGAAAGTTACCAACTAAAATAGACACGTGAAGAAAGGCAAAAGATAGAAAAACTCAAACACAAGTATGACAACCAAGATGAGAATGCTAGTTCAAATAATTCTTTTATGTTCCATGTCCCTTCAGGATATGGGGATTTATGCCTCATTGTAACTTTTTATACTTTGTAGCTATAAATAATGTTGCTATTCCTCTCAGTCCTGGTTCAATCATCCATTTACACAAACTAAGTAGATCAAATAATAAAGTATTGTTTTGATCCTGAAATACTTCCAACAAGAATGTTGCCCTGTCAGTAGGACTCAGGATACACAGATTGCATTTCCTGGTATTTTCTTTCTTTCAACATTCTTTTCCATTTTCATATTGTCCATCATTAAAGTTTTCTATTTTCTGAAAAAGCCATTACATTAATAAGAAACCTTGTTTTGGCAAGGTGGGCAATGGTCAGCTTTGCAAAATATGAAAGAGCATTATCTTGTATGAATATATGCTTTAGATTAAATCTTCTTGGTTGTGACATGTACCATTCAGTACTGCATTTATTTTGACATCCTAATTAATTTCCAAGCAATTTATAATTTTACTGTTTGCACTACTAGCTGAAAATATTACACCATCTCCTTTCTGTTCTTCTAAGTCATATTTTTATGAAGAACCCTTCGTCAGATATATCCATTATAGCTCTACATTCATCTTGTTAAGAGATCATTTTTCATGTATTTCTTCTAGTAACTTACACATTTCTTTTTATGTGATGTTTACTAACAGATTCTAATTTAGCTGCTCTTATGCATTTAATGTCAGTTTGCCTATTTTCTCACATAACTTCAAATATTTTCTTGCTGATGTTTTCAATTTCTTTTCTTTTTTTTGTTTTCTGTTGAGCTTTTTTGCAATTTTCAACAGTCTTCCTTTCACTCAATCACATTACAATATTTTATTTCTCTTTTAAAATGATAGATTTCTTATAGCTCATAGCAAATTGTGTGTATGTGTGTATATATATATATATATATATTCATACATGTTTCATTAAATAATATAGACAAGTGTTGTCTATTTATTTTATGTAAATTCTTTTCATAACGTCTGATAAGCTTAATAACATTATCATTAAACGAAGAAAGAAAATCACAATATTGATACATATTTTTTAATCCAATCTTAGCTTTCGGCTTACATAAGCCATTATCAAAATTGTCTATATTATTTAATGAAACATGTATGAATGAAAAAAAAATGCTGCCTAAATACACACAACATATATATATATATAAAGGGAAAATAATTCAAAATTCACAGCACCTCCTGATCATGTGTAATTTCATCAACATAAACAAACTCTGTCCAATGAAGTCCTAAAAGACAAAACACCTCACATGAAAACTTTTTCGAGTATGACAAAGATAGAAAGAAACCGAAATGTAACTATGCCATAATATTCATTTATATGACAATTATGTTACATAATAAAATCTTACACACCCAAATAAGCCATTGTAAATTCTAGTATTCTAAATTTCAAGAACAAATTTTAGAAGCTGAAATTCACATGGAATATTTATCATATATCCTGCTTGATAAAAATTTTATCATGAAAACATTGAATTAAAATCAGACAATGTGTATATATATATATATATATATATATATATCAGTAGATAACTACACTAAAATCATGATACCTAAGATTTAAATTAATTTTTATAAATCAAAAAAGCTTTCAATGAAAGCTTTAATGGAAACAGAAATTATATTGATTAGAATCAATTTTCATTTTTTCTTTCGGTAACATTGTCAAAGTCTTCTATTTTTGAGACATTTGCAAACAAGTTATTTCTTGATTTTAAAATTTCTGCAAAAATAAAATATACTTTTCTGAAACTTTATTTGAGGAATATTAGCTGATTTAAAGTATAATTAATCTGGTTTGAAAAAAATATTATTTACTTTAAGTTTAAAATATCATAAATTAATTTTTTAATAAAACAGTAGCCGTGTTTATGTTTGACGAGGTGATGACAGATTCTTGTTTTACAGAGACTAACATAATTGAAGAAAATGATGTGAGCACCTGTATTCAGTAACCTTAAAAATTTAGCAAAATATTCTCAGTTATCTAATGTTTTATTAAATTTTAAAAATTTCAGCTTTAGATTTAATGCAGTTATCACTTATTTTCTGATAATATTGTGTATGGTCAACTGTACCTACAAAAAATGGCACGTTTATACACTAATAAAAAAAATTCAAAATTCTTTTAAAAATCTTGGTGCATGATGATTTGTATTAAGCTTTTACATTTATGATTATTAAATATAGTTTATACTTAATAATAATATAATCTAAAAGGCTGAAATTAATACAGAATTTTAAAAGATTTAAAACTTTATAAATTATTAATTCTTGTAAAATTCATTATTCATGGAAAAAAGAAATTTAAGGCAATAGTTTCCTTAATAAGTCTTATTTATAAAATCAATTAAAAGCTTTTCTAATTAAATAATGTCTCACTTTTATTGCATTTTTATTTTACAATTCAGAGCAGATTTTAAAAAATGAGTAAATGTTTGAAAAAATTTTTTTAAAAATTGATGATTTACATTCTCCAAAGAGTCCAGCTTTTAACTAATATAATAAATATTTGGATCAAAATTTCATAAAATTAAGTGGGAGTAACAGATGTAAATAAACAAATTTTTACCAAGGTTTTCTAAAAAAAATATTTCATAAATGAAGTCCTAAAAATCTCATTAAAATCCAACATTTATGAGAATTTAAAAAAAAAAAAACAACAACAACAACAACAAAAAAAATGTGTTTTTTACTGCAAAAAACACTAAAATTCCTATAATAATCTTTGGACCACCACTGTTGCCAAAAATAAAAATACTTTTAATCAAAATTTCGAATGTGCTAGAAATGATTAAAAAAATTTAAATTAATCAAAAATTACTTTGGTCTTTCCTCTTAATAATAACAAACATTTTGACAATAAAACTATTTTTATCAAGTTTGGGGCCTTTTTCATCATGTTATGCTTCTTTTTTTTTAGCAAAGTGGAGGTACCTATATAATTTACATAGTAAAGGTTATTATCTAATGCAGGAATTAGTAATCTTGTCAATTCTTTCAATGTTTCCCTATTATTAGGGGAAGCATGAATACAGACTCTACATTATTATTATAAGATTATAAATTCATTTGTCAAGTTAGAGCAATACCATTAAAATGCCCCATTACATATCTCGCTATGATGTACTGTTCTTACTGTGTTATGGAAAAAACAGAACTTAGGTCCTTATAGTATAAATGAAATGTTTAAATCCTATTTAGAAATATATTTTTTTCTTTTTTTTTCAATACTAAATTTCATCCACTATAAAGCTATAAAGCTTGAGAACTAGTCAAGGTAGAGAATTAGAGTCAAAAATGGTAATGCTAAACAACATGTGGTATGAATGCTAACTGGTTTTATTTAAAAACTTGCTTTCAATAAAACTTCAAATATTTTGGTATACTCTCTAAAGGGTTCTCATTTTAATATTTCTGTAAAAAGGTGTGACAGTAAATTTTCTTGATTATGACCAAGATAATTCTAAAAAATACTATGATACCCATATCATAATGAAGATATGGAAAAAAGGAGGGAGGGTAGAAATGTCTGCTCTAATGTTTCTCGAAAGAGTCTTTGATCAAAATATGTAATTGCTACAGTTTCTATTCTTGTTTATCACATAATAAACATAAAAAGTCAGCCTGTTCTTGAAATAAACAAATTTGCTTTTTTCTCACCACACATGGCTTTTAATTGTATTTGCCTGTTAAATTGAATTAAAAGCTGAGAATACAAGCCTGAATAATTCACCAAATAAATCAAATTAGATAAACAAACTTAATAAACAATTTTGTGTGGAATTTTACTGGCATAGTTTAAGATAAGCTTTTGTTTTTAATATTACAAGAAAATATGAGATGTCACATATTTAAGATACATTTGAATATTATCATGATATTGGTAAATTCTTTCAGTGAGATTAACAAATACCTGTGAAAGAATTCTTTTCTAGAGTATGGATGGAGTTTGCCAAAATTAGATGTGACAAAAGAGTGTCAGATAAACCCTGTCTCTGTGGATTTGGGTAGCCTAGGGACACTGTAGAGTAGATAGAGAGTGAGTGCATGTGTGGGGGTGGGGAATAAAAATCACACAGCACATTTTTTTAAAAGTCCTCATTTCATAAGCATAGTTGAAAAATCTACCTGATTACAAAGTGGACTGAAAAGCCTTTTTGTCAGGACTTGATGTATGTCTTTTTTATTAGAGAAATATATAGTGCAAAAGTTCACAGAACACAATTTTGATGGCTAGAGATTGAATAAGTTTTTGAAATGGGTTTAATTGCTGGAATCTTCTGTAAGACATCTTGATTGATAATGTTGTGGACGTCAAACCAACATCTGTACTTACATTTTGTCAGAGATACAATCTCCCAAAGGACATTTAAACTGATATACAATGTTGTTTTTTTCCAAAACACTAGTTGATGGAGAAGAGTTATTGCATATGATTAAGTTAGTTGTGCTAAATATGTAATATATAATTAGTTTTATTTTTTTTTAGTGGAATCAGTGGGAAATATATTACTACTTGTGAGATTTTTTTAGCACTTTTTCATCTTTTATATATATATATATATATATATATATATATATATATATATATATATATATATATATATACATACATACATACATACATACAAATATAGATAACTATACTTGTTTTGAAAAACCCTCAATTTTTAATTTGCCAATAATCAAATCAATCTAGAGGGAAAAAAAGGTTTTAAAAAAAGAAAGATCTACAAACATGAACGTCTGTCGAAAAAAATCGCACAGATGCAGGTTTGAAGCCCAAAGAAAAAAACCTGGTACGAGTAAACAACTAACTAACAAAAGAGCTCAATATAACCGTAGAGCAGACCTAGATAAACCTAGTGAACCAGACAAACCTACCCAGGTTTCACCTAAGCGGATCGTCAGGGAAAGTTGGCTAAAAAGGCAAAGGGAAACGCATATTTATAGGTGATAGCCAAAATTATACCATATGCAATATGCATTTACCTTTGCCTCTTTTAGCCAACTTTCCCTGACGATCCGTTAAATGAAACCTAGGTAGGTCTGGCTCACTAGGTTTATATATATATATATATATATATATATATATATATATATATATATATATATATATATATATATATAGAGAGAGAGAGAGAGAGAGCGAAAGATGCATGACAAAGTGGAAAAGATTTTTGTGAAGTATTTCATTGTTTTAGTCTGATGAAGTCCTAAATCATACATCTTTCCCCCAAATTCTTCTAGATAGCTAAATATATATATATATATATATATATATATATATATATATATATATACACACACACACACACACACAGGGTGTATCAAAAATACTTTTACAAACTTTGTGGGTGGCTTTCTCACACCAACACAAGGACAAAAGTTCATATAAAATCCTTAATTTTCGAGTCATTAAGTTTAAAGAAAGTTACAGTAGATGGCACTGTGTTGCCATGTAGACTAGGTTACATTTGTCATTTGTGTACATTTGTGACTAGTCTGTCTTCAATATTTAATGTGTGTAATAGTGTGGTATCTGAGAAGTGTTCCATTTAACAATGGCAAGATGTTCATATTGTGAGCATGCAGATAAGATTTTTACATATGACTGCGCAAATGGTAATGGACAGGATACTACACAACTGTATCAGATTGCGTTTCCAGACCGAAGGCAGCCAAGTTATCCAACCTTTGCTACTGTTTATTGTCATGTTGCTGAGACAGGCCCCATGGCACCACAAACTATGAGGAAATTTGAGGTCTACTTATACACCTGACCACGAAGAATACATGCTGTTGGCGACAATCCAGGTATCAGCATGTCAAGTGGCCCTAGCATGCCATGCAACTCATAGTACCATATGGAGCAGACTTCAAGAGCAGCTCCTATATCTGTATCATTTACAACATATGCAGGATCTTTCGCCCTCTGATCACTCACAATGAGAGAACTTTTGCCAAAGGCTTATTGCACAAATTGTCGATCTGTTTGTCTCTTCCATCTTGTTTACGGAAGAGACAACATTTGGAAGAGATGGAGTAACAAATTTACACAACCAACATTTGTGGGCAAACTGGAATACCCATAGTATAATACAGGCTAGACACCAGCATCATATTATGATTAATGTGTCGGCTAGAAATGTAGGTGACTGTCTGGTAGGTCCATATGTTCTCCCAGCATGTTTTACAGGAGCTGTCTAAAGGGACTTTATTTCAAGCACACTTTCAGACCTGCAAGAGGATGTACCCCTGCTAATGCAAAGACACATGTGGTTCATGCATGATGGGGCTCCAACACATTTTAGCCACATTGTTTGTGATGCACTGGCTGATATCTATCATGAAAGATGGATAAGCAGGGAAGACCCAGTTCCATGGCCTGTATGTTCCTGCAACCTCAATCCTTTGGATTTTTATCTGTGGGGCTACCTAAAACAATTAGTTTATGCAGTAGACATTAATAATGCAGAGACACTTTATCAACATGTCATGGAGGTCAGCGAAAGCATTTGACAGTGTGTGAGAGTATTTGAAAGGGTCTGCTAGTCAATGGGTGCATACGCATGTGTAGAAGCAAGTAGAGGACATTTTGAACATTTATTATGATGGCCTTTTGGACATATGTTTATATGGACATTTTACGTTGATTTGGTGTCACGAACCCAACCCTCAAATTTGTACAAGTATTTTTGATATGTCCTGTGTGTGTGTATATCTCACTTACATGTGTGTGTGTGTACATACATATAGAAAGACACAATGTAGTACAGACATTTCACACTACCCTTTGTGAGCAATATCACTGTATATATGCCCAAAGAGACTATTTTGAATGAGATGAGGTGATGAGGTATTATGTAATCTTTCCATGCTCAAATTTCTCAAGATTTTCCAACAAGATGATAGAATAAAATAAAGCACAAGTAGGAAACATATCTCAATCTAACATGTTTCACTTTTATTGAAGCTTCATCAGAGATCAAGATAGAAATGAAAAAGCAGAGACATCACCATCTTTCTACAGATCCATTATTCATGAATATAACTTATGTCTAATACATAAAATAATGAAAATTTACAAATCCTTTTCAAAATAAACACACGAGAAATGCTTTAATGATGAATCCAAATGAAAACATGGTTATTACAATATTTTGACGTGCCTCACTGGCACACACAGAGGTGACAACAACAGACATTCCCCACACCAACATAAATGAGATATTCCTTATACACACACTTATACACTTACATGAATTGTTGTTACCAGCCAACATACACCTAGACACACAAGCATTTCTTTACATACATACTACTACACTATCACACATTTTAACATCCAAAATGTTCCTCACACAAATTTATATATTATCTACTGTGTTTATACATGTGACTGACCGATAAGAACTAACTAAAAATCTTAACATACCAGTATTCTGTGTCTCTGCTTTTTCATTTTTATCTCAATCTCTTCTCTGACAAAGCTTTAATAAAAGTGAAACGTTAGATTGGGATATGCTTCCTACTTGTTCTTTATATATATATATATATATATATATATATATATATATATATATGAATGAATAAAAGGAGATGAGATAAAACTATTCTTAGTTGACGAATTTCATCGAGGGACTATCTGCCCCTGATAAAATCCCTCAGAGGACGAAATGCCTCAGGTAAGAATAGTTTTTCCTCTCATCTCTTTTTATTCATTTTGTCTACTCTACAGATGTACTCAATGTGAGAATATTTATATGTGTGTGTGTGTGTGTGTGTGTGTGTGTGTGTGTGTTATTCTTTTATAAGTCAACATATATCCCACCATAGGATGGGTACATTTTCAAAGATTTTTTTCATAAATTACCTTGTGCAGTTAATCATGAGTCAGTAAACAGATTCAGTTGACTGGCACCCCACATATAAGTTTATGGCAGAAAATATGTTACAGACAAGGAGGTGCTGAAAAATTCTCTGCTAAACTAAAAAAAGGGGAATATAAAAAAATAAAAGAATTTGAAGTCTTGTCATTCAATCAGATTTTAGGAAGTGTATTAGGCTGAAAATTTTTCAGCACATCCTCATATAGCAAGATATTACAATATGATTATATATATATATATATATATATATATATATATATATATATTATGTTAAAAAAATTACAGAACATTTGGACAATTTCTACACACTCAGTGTCCAGAAAAGAAAACTTAAAAAGCTTAATCTCAGTACCTTGTGTGTCATCTTTAATGAAATATGTATAAATGAAGGATTGCTACCTAAATACACAATATGTATATATATATATATATATATATATATATATATATATATATATATATATATATAGGTGGATCAATGTCTGTAGTATGACCTAGTTAATAGCTGAATTTTAATCATTTGGTTAAGTACTCTGGAAAAGGTGAAAATTATGTTGAAAAATTTTTGATATGTGAAATAGATTTTGTTTTCCTCGTCAGGCTATTAACTTATTGACTTAAACATATTTTCTCTCATATGCTGTCATTCATTTTGATGAACAGAAATATGGCCGTACCAGTCACCTCATCATTCGTATTGAAATAAATTAAATAAACCAGTAAAGGAATAAACAAGGACAAAATAAAGCAATTCAAAAAATTAAGTTTTTAAATTCAATAAAAAATAATGGACTTTCATCATGCACTAACTCTAAGCAGGGCTAGAAACATGTCACACCGAAATCATTCAGAATCCAATAAAAATCATCCTGGTTCAGTTTTGACTAATCATAGATAAATTAAACAAAAGGGCCCATTTAAATAAAACAATTTGTTTCAAAAATAAAAATAATAACATTCATCAAACTCAATTCATGAGAAAGAAAAAAATATATATAATAAAAATAAGGAAAGAAAGAAGTTGCGCCATAATAATTTTTCTCGGATCATATTTTGTTTGCTATTTTTATCAAAGTCAATTTTGAGTTTTGATCAACAACAACAACAACAACAATTGTAATGGAAAGAGAACGACCATAAAATGTTTTCTTGGCAATTCATTATCGTTTCATGATTAGTAGTATAGCTGTACAGATGAATATCACAATTGACCATAAAATGGCTGACATACACAGTCTGCCTGATCTACACAAAAAATCACAGTTTGAATTCAGTTTATTTTATTTTCTTGTTTTACTTCACATATGATTAGGACAGGAATGGATGTGGTGAGAGATATCAGAGTGGAGCCTGAATCTTCATTCTTGGAGAAAAGAATTTGTTTTCTTTACTTCATACTAACTTTGTTGCTATCAAAATTGTTTCTTCATACTGCTTCAGGTGTAAGATGCATGTAGTTGTTTGTAAGAAGTCAGTTATTTTTCCTTTTGCATCACCCTAACAAGAACATCAGTGTTTAACAAAGTTATGGAATTGGGTACCAAGGTCTCGTGCTGGAGAACTTTTCTGCAGGACTAAGCAGAAGCCCATTTATTCAGGTCAGGATACTGGCCTTATTTTGACTTCTTATATGTGAGATCTTAATAGACAAAATTAATTCTCCAAAGCACCGGTTCTTATAAAATCAATGCCTGCTTTTCATATAAATTCTTTTTTTTTTAATAACCTAACAAGTGTAGTTTCTTTTAAATAACCTTGTAAGTGTAGTTTCTTTTAAATAACCTTGTAAGTGTAGTTTCTTTTAAATAACCTTATAAGTGTAGTTTCTTTTGCATGACAGACTTTCTATGGTGATTCCTTGTCAATTCTCTTGACTTCATTCCAGAAAGGGACAGGGTGCTCTTTTTTGTCTCCATAAAACAATGAAAGGTACTCAAACTTTTCTAAAGATCACTAGATGCATATTATTCACAAGGAAGGCTAAAGACGATATTAGCCAAAAGTTGGCAAAATCAACAAAAGATGAAATTGTATGAATCCAGATGTGTGGAATAAAGAAAATGCTTCATGTGAAAATTTTAGAAAATAAAATAAAAATGTTTTTGTTTTTCATTCTGACCAAAGAAAGTCCAGAAAGAAAAAGAGAAAGTGAAAGTGACACACCCACCTGCATACCCACAATTTTTCCTTAAACATTCACACAATATCATTCATTGATAAAAGAAACTAAGAAAAAAGTAATCAAAGATTGAGAGAGAAACTGGAAAAGGTGAAGAAAAAAAAAAAAAAAAAAAAAAAAGAAGAAAAAATATATAGTGGATATTGTTGTTGCTGTTGTTGTTGTTGCTGTTGTTATTGGACTGGAGGTGAAACTGGTTTTTACAGTAAATCTCCATTTGGATGAGTGGTCAGTCACATCAGGAGAAAATGAAAGGATGGTTTAATTTTTTCTTTTGGTGAGGAGGGAGTTTGCTTTTTTTGTCATGTCTTTATTTTTTCCTGAGGCAGGTTTTCAGCTATAACAAATCGTAGAAGTAATCAAGTGCTTGACCTATTTCCCAAATTGATATTCCAGTTTTCAAATATTTGGCAAGTTCCAATCGGGTTTCTATTGATAAAAGTGATGGATAATAAATGATGTGATGACCAATCCCAGTTCTGTAAGGAAAACAAAAAAAATAAAAAAAAACAAATCACTTGAAGAAATATTATCTGAATACAGAATTATGTTAAAAACAAAACAGCATTAAGTAATTTTAAAAATAATAAGCAACTGAGCAGTTTAAAATCATGATTTTAATTTGTCATGTGCCCAAATTATAAGAAAAAAAATGTGCCAAAAAAGAGCAAAAAAGAAAGAGCAAAGAAAAAGTAGAGCAAAACAAAGACAAGAAAGTGTAAAAAAAGAGCAAAAAGGGTTAAAAAAAAGAGCAAAAAGGGTAAAAAGAAAGAGCAAAAAGGGTAAAAAAAAAAATAAAAAAAAAGCAAAAAGGGTAAAAAAAAAAAAAAAGCAAAAAGGTTAAAAAAAAAAAAAAATGAGCAAAAAAGGTAAAAAAAAAAAAAAGAGCAAAAAGGGTTAAAAAAAAGAGCAAAAAGGGTAAAAAAAAAGAGCAAAAAAGGGTAAAAAAAAAAAAAGAGCAAAAAGGGTAAAAAAAAAAAAGAGCAAAAAGGGTAAATAAAAAAAAAAAAAAAAAATGGGTAAAAAAACAGAGGGGGGGGGATTGGGGCAAAAAAATTTGACCCTTAAAATGCATCAAAATATTATTTCTTAATAAAAATATGTTTTCTCTACACTATCTCAAAGACTTACCTATACCCAGAACAGCTAAGTTGTCATTTTTGACATTCCTTAATATCAGGTAAAGTTTAGAAACTAAACCATGAAGGAGCAATATTAGATGTACCTATTTTAAAACAGATAACACACAGAAAAAAATATCTATTTACACTTTTGCTGCACATATGAGAATTTATCAACAAACGCAGAGGCTGACAAATATTTAATGGATGGATTTGGAAATTTTCACTTTGAAAGTTTCAATCTATACTGTTAATTTCTATTAGTGAATTAAGTGCATTGAAAAGGAAGGAAAGTATATTGAAAAACAAATATTTGTTGTGTAAAATACTGTTTTCATTATTAGGCTATAGACTTATTGATGTAGCCATCTATATGAATCACTGCTAAACACTGTAGCAATCTTTACAAGTGACCGTAAGAATTCTTCTCATCTTTTATTAGTTATTCACATTATTCACAGATGAAGATTATTATATTTTTACTATAAATAATAAAATAATGAGCCAATTTCAATAACAATTGAAAGATGTCATTTTTAACACCTCACCCATTTGAGGTTCAACTTCTTTTTTTAATAAGATATATCTATATATTTCTTTTAATGAAAACCATGTTTATATATAAATAAACAAAAATAAGTGTTATAAATTCTCATTGAACTAGATGTTATATTGAAAATATGACTCGAAAACTATGAAGGTGTTAGTTTGACACTTCAACCCATTCTTGCATAAAAGAGGATTTCTTGTTTTTAAGTATAAAACTAAAATACATGTTTTAAAAATAAATTGATAAAATGAAATGTAATAAGTTTAATTCCGTGAAATGGAACAGAAATATTCAAAGTTCCAATGCACACTTCCATATTCTGATTTCATCAAGTCATTTTAATTGTAAAAATAACAAAATAAACAATCCACATGGTAAATTAAATTTATATAGAAATTTTGCTTTGTAAAATAGATGAGTACAAATCAACATATAAAAAATGTAATGTGTGTGCGAGAGAGAGAGTGGACATAAGAATCAACACTGTATAACTTAGTTTTATGCTTCAAGTCTGAAGATTGCACTGAAGTGTGAAACTGACTGATACCATGAAGTGTTGATTCTTATATTCATACTAAATGAATTCTTTATATCCAATATTAATAATTCTTCCCTAATAAATATTGCAAATTTTAATTATATGTAAGTGCGTGTGTGTGCGTATGTGTGTAATACTTTTCACAGAGAGCACAGATGCTATACTTTGATCCTAGCTGTGGATATGAGACTTTAAATTTCAGTAGTGCCCTCAAATGATCTGAAGCATAAGTAACAATCTGTACATAAATAAGGCCATCATTTTTAATGGACACATCAGGCTAGTTCAGATAAAACATACAAGTTTTTAGAAAAGAAAGGTGGTCAGGAGGATAAAATGTCGCATTAAATTTAGAAAACCAGAGGTAAGAAAAGGAACCAAGGTAAAGCAAGATTTTAGCTAAAACCATTGGTTTACAGATCACTCTCCCACATTAACATGTCTGAATCGAATGTGTCTTTCAAATGCCTTATTTCTTAAATTAGGAACATTTAGAAATCATCAGGTGAAATGAGATTAAAAAAAAAAGAAGACATGTTGAAATTGGATTAAAGGAATGTGTATATATGTCTGTAGTTTATGTCAAGATGAGTGACATTGGCTAAAGGTCAGGTTTTGGAGGTTGAATATAAGAAGCATTGTAAACAAATGATTAATCAATATAGACATTTTTCCTCCCCTTCTCAAAAAAAAAAAAAACTTCTAAGATTAGCAGGATATTACAAGTGAACATACTTAAATTGTAAATTACCAGCACTGTAATGAATTAGTGATGACCAACAAACTGTATGTTAAACAAATTATGGTCAATGCAGGAAGAATAAGTATATTGTAACAATGGATAAACTTGTTTTTTTTTCTTTTGTGAAAAGATGCTAGCCTTCCTTTGCTGAAAGATGCTAGCCTTCTTTTGCTGAAAGAGGCTAGCCTTCTTTTGCTGAAAGAGGCTAGCTTTCACTAATTCTTAGCAGACTAAATCACTGAATCAAAACTAAATTTTATGAAGAGCATAAATATTTTACAATAATAATTTGGTTAATAAAAATTTCAATTTGCTAATTCTAGATTTACAACAATCAATTTTTTTGTCTTGGTATAGCAGTTGTCTGCATTATACACAAATAAAAAAAAAAACAGATGTAAAAAAAAAAGTAAGGACATCAAAATTATACTTTTCTTTTTAAAGTTATCTGCTATAAAATCATTTAATTTTTATGAACTCAAAACTACAAATATGTCATATGTTCTCAATTTTTACTAATTATACAAAGAACTTTATCAGAAAAATAATCAGTATATATACATCAAATATTATTTAAAAAAAGATTGGATTGCTAAAATTTATTTCTCTGATGATTTATCTGACAAGCATATACACTCCTGATCATAAATTTAAGTCCACTTGAAATTTTTTTTAAAACAACTGTTTTTCATGGAAAAATTTTAAACATTTCTTAAGGTTACTAATTTTATAATCTAAAAGGTTGTGTAAACAAAAAGTCATAATCTGAACATTTTATTGAGAAATTGACAATTTTTATAAAATGAGGCGTTTTACACTTGATCAAAATTATAAGACCAAAGACAAAAATTCTATGAAATTGTACGAAAAATGTACGAAAACATTCAACAACCAAATTTAATAATGAGTTCTACTTCCGCTGGTTTTGATTATTTCAAAAATTTTTTGGGGCATGCTAGAAATTAGTGCTTCCATTAAGCTGTGAGGAATATTGCTCCAGCTTCTGAAGATAGCTTCACAAAGTTCATTTTTTGTTGAATATTGTTTGCCATTTTGATAAACATCTCTTGCCATCCATCCCCAAACATTTTCAATTGGGTTCAAGTCCGGTGAGCATGCAAGATGTCTCAAGAGATGGACCCCATTTTCTTGTAGAAAGGTCAGGGTCCGGCATGCAGCATGGATTGCAGCATTATCCTGTTGGAATAACCATCCATCCCCACACAAACAATGGCCCTCTGTCACCAACGATGATTTTTGTAGCATGCTAATATAACCAGCTGCTGTCTGACGAGAAAAGGCACCCCATACCATTAGGGACCTTCCACCACTATGAGGTGTGGAGAAAATTTCAGGAGGCATGTTTTTGTTATGCCAATATCATTGAAAGCCATCAGAACCATCTAGATTTAATTTTTTCTCACCAGAAAACAGGACTTTCTTCTACTTCTCAATGTCCCATGTTTGGTATTCACAACCAAACCTTAAATGGTTCACTTTGTGACATGGAAGCAGCTGGGGAATTTTTTTGTGCTTTTTATTTACCATGCCTTTTTGTTGATGGTTACTGGACTGCAATCAGCATCTGTAGCTGCCTTAATTTGACTAGAAGAAAGTCCACTGACTTTCACAACAACCCATCTTATACTCAATACCAGAGAAATTTTTTGGGACCTACTAGTAGACTTTGTGTTTTCATAATTCGCACTGTCCTTTAGAAAGTTACAAATCACAGTTTTACTGCGATTTACCTTAGCTGCGATCACACACTGTGACAAACCTTGATTATGAAAATCTAGAATTCGAGCACGCTCAAGTTCAGTAAGTTTGCTTGCTTTAGGCATGGTGACACCTTTACACTAATCTCTGACTGAACTAAAAACATTGGAATTACCCTAGATCTAACAATTTATACCCCCTGGTCTTATAATTTTGATCAAGTGTAAAATACCACATTTCATAAAAATGTCAATTTCTCAATAAAATGTTCGGATTATAACTTTTTGTCTACATAACCTTTTAGATTATAAAATTAGTAACCTTAAGTAAGAAATGTTTAAAATTTTTCCATGAAAAACAGTCTTTTAAAAAAATTTTTCAAGTGGTCTTAAATTTTTGATGAGGAGTGTATCTGAAATATTTACTCTTGTTGTGAATACTTCAATTCAATATTAAATGTTTATTATTTTAATATTGGACAGTGGATATCTACTCACTTGTATTGAATTGTGTGTTCAGCACTGTTTTGATCCCACCTGATGTCAGGTTTGTGTTTCTTTAAAATTTCAATAAATCTGGAAAAAAAAAAAAAAAAAAAAAAAAAAAAAAAAAATATGAAAAGATTTTTTATTGTCAGTAAATCAAATGATTCCTGCAAATACAGGAAAGACCCTGAAGAGGTTAAGCATTCTTGTTGTCATTGCCTCAAGCAACATATGGTACTTAAGAATTATAAATTACTACAAGCATCAATAAAAGAAGATAATGTACTATAAAGTAGGTTTTTCTTTTATTAATTAAATTGTTTTTGCCAAGAAAATCACAACAAAAAGTTATCTCTGATTAAAATTAAAGCTAAAAACATAAGAATCAAACCCTCTTGATATTCTTCTTTTTTAGTCCATTCACTCTATGTAATATAGAAACTACTAAGAGGCAAAGAGTTACAGAGAGTGAAGGAAATAGTGAAAATGTTATTGAGTAAAAAGGACAATTAAAGGAATAGGTTTCATGGTGACAGAAAATGACAAGTGATGTTGCATTTAAATCAAGAGATGTTGTGTTGGATTTTTCTTGCAAACTAACCGATATGTAAAGATAATCAAAATTGTTAGATAGCAGGCAAACCCTATAAATACCCACCATTGCCCAAATAAGCAAATCCTAATAATACCTACCGTCACCAAAATGGGTAAACCCATTAATACATACCATCCCCAAAAAGGGCAAACCCATTAATACACACTGTCCCCAAAATCAGGCAAACCCCATAAATACTCATCATCCCAAAATCAGGTGAACCCATTAATATTCATTGTCCTGAAAACAGGTGATTCCTATTAATACCTACCATCCCAAAAACAAGTTAACTCCATTAATACTCACTGTCTCAAAACAGGCAAACCATTAACACCCTCCATCATCCCAAAAACAGGTGAAAACATTAATACCCACTGTTGCAAAAAAAGGTGAATCCATTAATACTCACCATCCCCCCCAAAAGATGAACGCATTAATACTCACTGTCTCAAAAAAGGGGGAAATATAATTAATACTGCATTTTTATTTCAATCTTTATTATTAAAATCATATTTTACAGTGGGCATTAATGGGTTAAATAAACAAAAAAACTTTTAATAGTGAAAAACGAGAACAAAAGAAACTTACTTGTGACCAATGACAGGTTCTCCAGAACCAGGAACAAAATCATAACCATAAAAATTGAATCCTAAAAGAATTTTTTTCCTTAATGTAGAGTTTGATTCTGGAACAAGATTTTCTACACATGCCTTCATCCATGCCAAAGGACTGTTGGGTCCAGGTCTATTTAAAGAAAATAAAACTATATATATATATATATAAAATTTCCAAGAGGATAGAATCCAGGTAGAGCAAGAATATAATATAAATTATAATATTCATGGTTATAATTTATTACACTGGAATTGTAGGTCTGATGAATGATTCCAATATAATAAATTATAACCATAGAATATTAATGTTTGAGCCTTTTATAGTATATATATATATATATATATATATATATATATATATATACAATCTGTTGTTGGTATATAATCCAAGGTAATCCTAGTAATATAAAATATTACAAATTGATCCACAAAAGGCGCTCAATGTATTTATTATAACAGAGCATATAAATTATATATATATATATATATATATATATATATATATATATATATATACATACATACATACATACATACATGCATACACACATATATATAATTAAACAAGGGTAAACTTAAGCAAATATTGGTATTGATATCCCTTTGTTGTCCTTTGAAGAAGTGACTTCTGATAGTGTCAAGTGGGGAAGTGTATACATAAAAGGCATTACCACTTTTTAGATGTCATGCATTGAACATCTATATATTAGAAGATAGAGAAATAAAAACCACTAACATCCCAGCAGCCTTCAGAAGGGGTGCTGTCCCTTGTATGCGGTATATTGTGTTGGGTCTTAAGTTGGCTTTAAAAGTCATTAAAGGCAAAAAAACAAGAAGGGCATCAAGGGTGGGACATCCTGTTGAATCCAATCAAAAATGATTGGGGCCATCATATATATATATATATATATATATATATATATATATATATATATATATATTATTTGATTTAGACAGCAATCCTTCTTCCATGCACATCTCATTAAATACGACAGACAAGGTGCTTTTATAGTTATTGTTATCAACCAATATCTGTCTAATATTATGTACATGGCTATATTTTTCTAAGATGTTGTTTAATGGAACTAAGATCAGAACGGTACCAGGTAAGTCTACAGGAGAGTGTGGTTGTAGTAAAACCAATATATATTTTTATGGCTTACCAACCAGGTTATTTAAAAGCAGAAAATATGTTTAGATTGTAAAAATTTTGGGGAGCTAATAATGATTTTTATTGATACAAGTTCTACTAATTAACACATAGTCGGAGGGGGGGGAAGAGGTGGAATTATGCCTTCCCCATCGGTATTTGCACATAAGTGAATATAAGAAATCCAACTGGAACTGAAACTTGGCTCTTCGATTTCCAATTCTGAGCCATTATCTATTACACCACCCACACATCCAAGCTTACAGCATCTGGTATTCCCAAGTGGTCACCCATTTAGGTACTGATCAGGCTCAACATGGCTTAACTTTGATGATCATACAAGAACCAGTATTGCAACATATGGCTGTAAGCCAATGAAAGAAAGAACTGAATAAAATAGAAAATGGTTGGACATCCTCTGCTTAAAAGCAGAAAGTATCTGCTTCCATCTTGATTGTCCCAATGTATATGTATCCTATTATATATCAGTAAGGCTAAATATTATGTATAAGATGATTAAATCTATAATAATGATTCATTCCAAAGATAGCTTCTGAGGGCATTTATGAAGTGTTCCTATGGAAACCATTTAAATTTATTTTATTCTTTTGATTCTATAGTGGTACACTTTATTTTCAGCATTGTAACCAATACAGTGCAACCTTGGTTCTCAAATGTCTCATATGTCGAACAAATCGGTTTTCGAACAGATAAAAATGACTCGGCTATCAAACAAAATTTGGGTTCTTGAACAGCATTACCGAACTAAGCCAAACTGAGTTAACCCAAACAGAATCATTTCTTAGTAGACTGCTGTGTTGTATGCATTCATGTGTTGTGCTGTGCTTTTCTTTTCCAATTTTATTGTACTGTACATTTTTTTTCTCTTCATTAGTCCTCAGTCATGGCTCCAAAGAAAGCTAGCAGTGATAATGGTAAAGGAAAAAGAAAAGTTAAGACAAAAACAATTGGTGATGATATTGTCTCTTCCTATTCAGTTTCATATGGCAAAATAACCAATCTATACTATTCTTATAAATAAAGAGACGATCATGTCTTTCCTCCCCTTTTCCAAACAATAACATCTCTTTCCTTCCCCTTACGCCATCAACTCTCCTACATGCAGGTATGGTAAAATTGAACTGTTTGTCTATATTTTATCGGTTTAGTACTGTTTTTTTTTTTTTTTCTTAGATTTAATGATTTTCATTAGTTTTGTATGTAAACTTGTGCACAAAGTACTGTTGTTAAAGTTTAAATAAGCAATCATTTTAGGACCAGAAACAGATTAATCCATTTTACATTGATTCCTATTGGAAAAATAGTTTTGGGTTATGAACAGGCTTCAGGAACAAATTAAATTTGTGAACCAAGGTTCCACTGTATCTCAAAACAATGCCAGCTACAATTTTTATGAAAAAAATCTTTCTTTTAAAAACAATTTTAGCAGTTTATATTTTCACCTGCAATTTCCAGGAATTTTATCAAATAAAATCAATATGGCATATGTATTTTTTGAAAAGTAATATTTTCAAAGTAACACTTCAGCTTAGCATGTTTGAAATTTTCCAACATAAGATTAAAAATTCATCCCTCATAACCTGGAAAATTCAAAACTTATTTTTACTGAATTTGTATTTCTTATGAAAGAAATTTTGTTTGCCACCATTGTCATGTGACAAAGATACAGAATTTGTTATTTCCTTTACATTTTGCATTTAATGCAAAAAAAAAAAAAAGAAAAAAAAAATTCAAATGTAAATAGATTAATGTTTTCCTGCCAAAGATATTTTTTAGCACAGGGTAAAGTTAAATGTAATCACGGGATCCAGAATTTAATTCTTTCCTTGGATATACTTGGAGAGGAAGGCAAATTTATATCTTATACATATCTTGTACATGTGCAACGTGTTCAAAAAAACTTTCCAGAATTGTTTTATTTTTATTAAATAAAAACAAATATTGTTCTACAATGTATTCAGCCTCCATTTTTCTAGAAAGAGGGCTCCAGGAACTTATATCATTTATGTATGTTTTGTGAAGACCAATTTTATTTATTTATTTATTTCATTTATTTGAATTATATATTTTTTCAGTTCTAAGTTTTGGTATTTAAAAGAAAGTTTATTAGGTTTAGCTTATAGGATTATATTTAGTCTGAGTCATGGTGTAAGTAACATAGAGGATATTTATAGAATAGGAGACATTATATATATATATATATATATATATATTATATATATATATATAAATATATTTATGAAAGAATGGTGATACCTGGTCTGAAGATTGCTTGAGAAATGAAACTGGCAGTCACTATGCAGTGTTGATTACTATCCCACACTGTCTATATCTACAAACACTATCACTGACATAAACACTCTTCCCCTATATATATATATATATATATATATATATATATATATATATATATATATATATATATATCAAATCATAGATAGATAGAAAAGATTATATTTTGCCAAAAACAATAAACCGAAGCATTTTTGAAGGATAATTCCAAACAGTGTTTGTAATTACAAATGTTTAATATCAAGTGACAGAGCATCATCCTCATTAATAATTAAAAAAGACCTGGAGATGAAAATAAAAAAAACTGTGGCACTTGAAAACTAAAACTGTTCTTGTTGTGGTTGGAACTTTGGGTTTGGTAAAGAAAGGAACTCAATATGAAATCAACAAAATTCTCTGCAAATGTTTTAAAAAAACAAGCAAATAAAAAAGATCTAGAGATGGAAATAGAAAAAAAATGTGACACTTAAAAAATAAAACTGTTTCTGTTGTGGTTGGAGTTTTGGGTCCGATAAAGAAAGGAACTTAAGAACAAAACAGCAAAATCCCTCGTGCACCATCTCTCAAGAAAATCCCCCAAAATAGTTCTAACAAACACAGCCCATATCCTGCAAAGTGCTTTTTCAATTTTTTTTTTTTTTTTAATAGCGGTTTTTATTTAATTAAATGGAAACAACAAAAAATCCCATCCTTCACTTACCCTATGTCATGACTCAACATGTGATTATGAAACAAATTCAGGTGAAAAAGAGACTTTTTCAATTAATAATGTTTACATATCTCCACTTGGAAGTTTGTGCAGATTCTGTATTCCACTCATTAGGATACAAAAGTATACTTTTATCTCCAGATGTATGGGTTTTAGAACCTTTGAAATTGAGTAAAGATAATCAAAAAGTTTATTTATTATTATTTTATATTTGTAAGCATGGTAATGTAATGGGACACAATTTTTCACTTATGCATATTGAATAAATTCAAATTATAACTAAAATAATTGCTTTAAGAATATTCATTTTATGATTAAGGTTTTTAATGCTTAAGAATTTTACATAAAAACATTTCCATTTTCATTAAAAGCAAAACTCAACAGCCAAGTCTGATAATAACAACAAATACAAAAAAAAGCAATTTCTTTAATGATTTTCTTATTATTATTTTAGATTTTCAATGTTATTTTTTTCCAAATCATTAACAAATTGTAAAATATGACAAGACATTACAACAATAAAAATAGTCTTGAAATTTTGATTGTATTTCAGGATTGAGTATAAATATTGAGTAGAATCTACAATTGATTGATGCAAAGAAAATTTGATTTTTGACACCCAATCACAAAGAGATTTTGAAATTCTTTCCGCATCAAAATAACAACTTTAAAGAAGATTAAGAAACTACAGTGCAGTCGTCATTGATGGAATCCAATTGATTTATTGTTTTCCTTTACTCCATCGAACCAAATTTATTTGTGTATAATGCAACGTCTCACATTTCTAAAGGTAAAAAGCTTTTTACAATTTTATGCCAAATCCGCTCTTTTGTGTAAAACAATCATAGTAAATTCTTTAAAAGGAAAAAGATGTAACAATTTTGTGTTCTTAAAACAATTGTATAGATGGAATGGTAGTTTATGAGAGGAGTTGTACAACAAGACACACCACTGCACAGAGGTGGATTGATACAAACAAACAAAAAACATTTTCTCATTATTATAAAAATTTTGTTATAGTCTCTTTTAAGAAATATTTTCATCTGAATTTTATTCTTTGTTTCAAAACAAAGATGGATATTAATTCACTGTTTGCTTATTGCCTAGAAAGTATGGAAAGTTGCTAATATTTTCTCCAAACATTGCTTTTGTGAGCAGGATAATGATATTTCTGAAATTTACAGATTCCCATTGGGAGAACTGGCAAATGTGAACATTCTCATTCATGCAAAATATGAACAAAACGATGTAGGATTCAAAAATAGCATTTATTTATTCTAGGATTACACAAGAGAGACCACAAACAAATTTAGAAGTGAGCAATTTTTCATGATTTACACTTATACTGTAAATTACTTTCACCAATCAGCTCCTGTCATGTTTTTGTTATACAATCCTTGGTAGTGACATTCAAAGGCCAGTATATCCGAGTGGAACCACTTGCCTTGCTCTTCTGAGTACATCTCCATGTTCTCCTTGAATTTATCAAGATGAGTGTCAAAGAGGTAGACTTTGAGGTACATCCTGAAGTCCATTTTGCTGTAGTATCTTGGCTTTCAACAAGCTCCAGTTTTCAGCCTTGTGATTCCCCAGGAAGCCCTGAACCACTGCAACAAAATTGTTCCATGCTGCTTACTCCATCCAAGTGAGCTCCTTGAGAAATACCTTGCACACTATAATTTTCTTTATTTGCAGTCCAACAAAAACATAGGTTTTGACTTTTGCCTTGAAGGCTGCAGATTTTTTATCTAGAGCTCTTTCAAATTGTTTCATAAGGCCCAATTTTAAGTACAGTGGAGAAAACAACAATTCCCAGGGGTCCATTTGATGTTCCTTCCCACACTGAACTCAGTTCGCTGTAGCCAGTCCCATCTGTTGTAGTGTGCAGCTATGTCCCTGCTGTTCCAAAGGTAAAGATAACATGGAAACTTGGTAAAGCTGCCTTGGAGACTCATCAGGAAGACCACCATTTTGAAATCTGTGATAAACTTCTAACTGTACTCTTCATATTTCAAGGCATCTAGTAAGATCTTGACACTGCTGTAATCCTCTTTGAGCTGCACCAAGTGTGCCAGGTGAAGAAATGGTTACATGTTCATGTTATGAAACAGCACAGCTTTGAGGCTCTTGGATAAGCTGTCAAAGAGGAGGAACCACTCACTGAGGTTACAGACGATTCTTATTGCCTCAAGCAGACTGGTCATATTGTGGCAGAATCAAAGCCCATCTTGACGAGTGAAAAAGCTTCAAAAACACTAGTGATGCATTCTCTGACCTGTGACTTGCACACTTTCATCTAACAAATTCCACTGCTTCAGTTTCAACATCAAAAGCTCAGCATTAGACTTTGTGGGACCAAGGTATCCAATCAGGTCGTTGAGGTTTTTTTTGGTTGGGGTAGTATGGGTTTCACTCCTCAGCTGCAACTCTGTAATCTGGATTAATAACTTCATCCTCTTCTGAATTGTTGTTCTCTTCTGGACGGCTGCTCTCTGGATATGGGGAGCTCAGAGAAGTGTGGCACTGGGGCAATGGATGACAGATGGTCTGGTTATAGGATAGCAGGCGCATTCTTGCCAGCTCGACATTTGGATGTGTCCACCATGTAGAAGAAGCAATTGTTCGAGTGGTCAGGTTGTCCCCTCCAAATTCATGTGATTGCAAATTTCATGGCTCTATTTTTCCCTCTGTTCAGGTCACAAAAGCAAAGTTTGAAGGGAATAATAATCATTTCTTTTGCTTTCGAGACAGAAACAATTAAAAAAAAGTCAAAATTTTGTTACACAATGATTGGTTGTCACAGACAATGACATGCTGTTTATGAAAAGAAATTAACATTGGAAATTGTTTAAATCAAGCAAAACTGATCATATGTTCTGATTGCCCAAGAATAGAGACTTACAAGTGGAACTAAAATATGAAACTTACTTTATTTGATACAAATAAACAAAATTGTCAAAATATTACAATTAGTTATGAGCCCCATCACCTGATTTCGACCTTTTAACAGAAACTTTATACATTTATTAATACAGTGTGTACAAATCAAGGATAACCTCTAATTTACAGTTGTATCATTAAAATAATAATAATAATAATATCAGTATTATATCTTAATTTAGTAGTAGGCATCTGTTAGTCTCTGGAGACTATAGAGTTAACTAGGGCATCAAGCTAATCCTTGCTGCAGCCATCTGTTCAATCACATTTGAGTTATTCAACACTCACACAGCCACCCTGTGATTTATACTGCAACTATACTGGGTGAACTTTAATTACATTCATAAAGCATATAAACTGGCATGATCAGCAAAAGGCCATTACACTGAAACCTTAAAACTTCATATTAGTACAACCATCGACAACTTCTGAATAGTTTCATCTTTAACAAACTACTGGCATCGTTTGTTTCTCAAGGGTGTTGCACATTGGAACTGTCTCCCCAAGCCAATATCAAGAAATCATGTGTCTGACAATTTGACTCTGGTGAGGTTCAAACCCAATTCTCATGGGGAGAATGATAATGCCATAACTACACAGCCAAACACCCATCTCATAATCTAAAAAGAATCACTCACATGACTTGTTTCTGTTGACTAATCAAATCCAATCTTCACAACTTTGTGATTAATTGTTGTATCTTCATTTTGTATGTGCCATATTCCTTCAGGATGAGTGGGGTCTGCTATCATGGTTCTCTATAACCTGCTGTCTTTTGTAGCTCTTATTAAAGCTTGTCTTTTTGCTATCTCTCCTAATCCCTGTTCTGCCAACCATTTAGACAAGCTTGTTAGGCAGGTTATTCATAGCTTTCATCTGTCCCACTTGCCTTTTAATATATCCTGTCAGTGGTCAAATCCTCCAAGCCATCTTTCCTCATTACGTGTCCTAGAAATTTCAACTGTCTCTTTCTTTCAGATTCTAAGTATAAATGTCCCTTTTTGTTTCCATTTATTTTTTTATTGCTAAATTTCTGACTGCCATAAAATATTTTTCCTTCTTAAGGACATTTTTTACTTCAAGCTGACAGACAAGACAGTTTTGTCACTTAGTAAACTTCCATGACAAATAAACAATAGATATGCTGTCAATATTCCAATGTAAGACTACAAAAGCCAATGGCAGACGCATTTTTTTTATCTAAGCTACTCCATTTTGTAATATTTTATATTTTAATATTTTATTTCTGTCTGAATGTCTAGAATGAGGAATTAGCATTATTTTTATTGCTTATATACTGACAAATGTCTTCTTTATTGTTGAATAATGAAAGAACTTTGAAAGTTCATAGTAGGAAATATTTTTGATGTTAAGTTAAAAAGGATTGTGTAGAAGAAAAATGAAACAAAGAAGAAATTATCCTAATTCCAAGCTGGGGATAAGAAATGATCATTATTTACGTTTCATATCAATATCCTCATCTTTGTTATTTTTCGTGCAACATTGTACTATCTGACCTTCTTCAGGTGTCTGTTAATTCAGGTAACATCCAAGGAATTTAAAACTGAAACCCTTTTATGGGGGGGTTAGATTTTTCTCATTCTATTATCTATTTTAACAGATATCTAGTCTTGGTTTTTAAGTTTTTTACTACTGTTGAGTTATTGCTCGCCTTCACAATCAAATATGGCACCAACTTCACAAACCAAGCCTTTAATCCACTACACTTTTGTCCAAGACAATCCTGAAGCTAAAACTTGGAGTCTTAAACCTAATGTTCTTATTACCTGCCTACTGCTAATCCAAGTGCTGCTTTTATGATTGATCCCACTTTGACAATTCTTCCATTTTCTTACAGTTGTTAAAGCTTAGCTCTCTTCACCATCATTTCATTTTCTTTCTTTCTTTATTAACACTTTAATACCAAACTAAAACAAATCCATAAAAATAGTTTAAAGGGGTACTTCGACATGGTGTAATAGTTAGCAAGCTTGCTCCGCTAGAAAAATTAAGACTGAATAGTGAGTTTGAACCTGACTGGGGGCTCCATACATTTGGCCTTGTACTACATATAAACTACGCTTAGAAAATCATTGGGGCACCTTGACAACCGAGTAGTGTGTTTGATCTTCACCGGGTGCCCCATACTTTTGCCTTGTGCCACACTTACATGATACTTTGAAAATCGCCATGAAAATAGTCTAAAGCCAAAAATTGATTATTTGTAAACATAGAAAGGGTTGTGAAAGAATGGTTAAATTTTTTACCCAGAAAAAAAAAAAAATAATCAAGTTGCAGTAGTATTTGCAAACCAATTTTAGGTAGAAAAAAAAATGGAGTGTGGGCTGCAATAGGATTTACTTAATTTTGTCAAAGTTTTATCTAATGCAAAAAAATAAGTATTTTTTGTTTGTTTTTTAATCAGAAATTTTCTCTTTGATTTACTGATTCTTTTCTTGACAAGTCAAAATTAGATTACAAGTTTGTCTGAAACTCGTTTTGTATTGATAAAAGTTTTGGTAACAAACTGTTAATAAGATGAACACTGAAAGAAATATTTGAAGATCGCATTTTGAAAAAAATCTATTTAGAAAATCGGAGTTGACAAAGTTCTAGTGAAAATCCAGGGTAAAAGTGTAATCACATCTCTCTTATCCATTTGGGGGTTTGGATTCTTGGTTATCACATATTCAAAAACAAAATACAGTGATTACCTTTCACCTACAAATCTATTCAGCTCTAAGAATCAGCTTCTCTTCTGTAGTAAAGAACTGATAAACATGTAACAGTATCAAATTTCATGTTAATATTTTTTTTTTTTTTTAACAGAGCTGCAAAGCTTCTTTCATGTACACATAAATTATTACTGTTGTTATATAAATATTTGATATAAATATTTACCACATCATTATCAATACTATTCAGCTGTACCTTTTATTCCAGATGTTATGATGGCAGATACAAGTATTGTCATTCTGGCAGTTTTATGGTCTTATTTTAAGCTGGGCCATTAATTATTACTTAATACCAGAGTGGATAAATATTGTATTGATTTTACTCTTTAAAAATGAGTTTAGATCAGAGCCATATCAGGCACTGTAGGAATTCAAAAAGGGTTCTTTAGCAATGGAAGTAGCAAGAAATATTTTTTCTGACTATAGAAATGAAGCTTTCATTTCTCTAGTGTCCATTTCTCTAGTGTCCATTTCTATAGTGTCCATTTCTATAAGTGTCTGGACATCTAATGTTGGTTTGGCTCATTTTTATTGGGAAACTTTTCTCTTGAAGATTCCCCTCAATCTGGACAACCAAATTCTGTCAATATTGAGCTTCCACAAACCATAGTTGAGAAAAATCCTGAACAAGCTGCACAAAAATTAGCAAGACAGTTCAATAAAAGTCACAATCATAAAACACCTTGACAAGCTCAGAAAGCATCTAAGCTTGATCAATGACTCGTTAATCAAGTAAGTGCTTCTCAGCTTGAAATGTTTCCTTCATTGAAGCGTGAACTTGCTACCAAACTTTTCCTGGTTAAAGATCATCACCAGTGATGAAAAACGGGGTTTCTATAATTATATACATCAAAATAAAATGGTTAGTACCAAATGCAAAAAGAGAATCCATCCCTAAAACAAGACTAACCAGAAAAAAGTTAGGCTTTGATTATGGTAAAATATGAAGAGTATTATCAAACAAAAAAGTTAATGCAGAAAAGTATTCTCATCAATTGTAAGCATGGCACAAAAATTTGCAGAAAAAGTACCCATTATTGGTTAATCCTAAAAGCATATTGCTCATATATGATAATGCAAGAACATATGACCAGAGTCACTCAGATTACAGTATTAAATATGGAAGTTTTGTTTTATCCTCCTTATTCTCCTTAACTTGCTCCATCTGACTATCATCTTTTTAGGTCAGTGCAACATTTTCAGAAGGAAAACTGTTTATTGTGAAGAGGCTAAAATTGATGAGGAGTTTTTCTTTGCAATTTAATCTAAAGAATTTTTACACTTGAGGGAATTTGCTAAATTGATGGGATTAAGCATTTTAAGGATGGTGACTTGTCCCTTGAAATAAAACTCAGATGGGAATGATCATCTGTTGTTAATTACGACATGTAAAAATGAAAGGTGAGGGAAAACCTGACGAGTAGCACTTAAAATTTTCACAAGAGATGCAGGGCAAGTGTAAAGCAAATAAAATTTACAATAATAAGAGGGTGGGGTAATAAACACACTGGGATGAGCATAAGGAATCAATACCATTTTCACAATATCAATAGATTGCAAGACTAATTTTAAGAAAAGAATTTATTGACCTAAATAAAATTCAACTCACCTGGATGGACTTGAATAATCATAAGTCATTAAACTGAATCTATCAATGTGAGGTGAGAGAGCATTAAAATCCTCTTTGTTGAACATTCCATCAGCCCTGAAATAAAAACATTGAAATTCTAAGATTGAAAAAAAAAAATTTTTTCCAAAATTCATCTCAAATTATATCGATTTGTTTATTTTTGCTTACCAATGAAAAGACTTTATTCAAAAGTTTTCAAAAACATTACCATCTTAGACACAATAAAAACAAAAATATTGGAAAAATCCTATAAGCTGTTTTAAAGTTCCCAGCCCAACCTGATTGTCAAAATCTTAAATAAATTTTGTTGAGAAAGGTCCCTTAGTTAGGCCAAGAACTTTTAAGCCCTCAGGGATATATATATATATATATATATATATATATATATATATATATATATATATATATATAGAGAGAGAGAGAGAGAGAGAGAGAGATCTCAGTGGTGACTCCTGAAAGATATAAGATTAGCAAATAACACTATTAGATAAAAATGAATAATTTCTATTAATATAACCTATAAACAAGAAGTAGTAACATAAAATATCTTAATTTGTCATTTTAAACAGGATTCAATTGAATTCCTTTTATTGATTTCAGCATCAGCTGCTAGCTACTAAGTGCTGGGTGCAATACATACTGTCTGACTTTAGTCCTTACCCAAATTTACCCTATATTTGACCTATAAATGTCATAATTTTACTGGGGAAAGTCATTACTGTAAATTGATTTTTCATAGATCAGAGGTACAGATTTTCAAATGCGAATGTCCATTTTAAGTTTCAACCTATCATCACAATAGGTATAAATTTCACTGTGTCTACCTAAAGTGATATACGATACAGTTGAAATAAATTTTTAAATTAAATAAAGATATTTTTAATTTTCTATAGAATAATTTTTATAGTGTAAGCAATGCTTATCTTGCTTCTTAAGAAGACATAGAATTGATATTTAGTCACATAGTCAAAGAAAATGGTGGTAAGAATTATGCAAGTGTTGTGCATAGACATGTGCATAAGATGTTAAGTTTAGCTTAATGTTTAAATGTGAAGAGAGAACTGAATAAATAGGTTCTAAGCAGTAGGCGTGCAGCTCTCATTTGTGTGCCTCTGACTTAATAATTAGCATTTAGTATTGTGGCTTATTATCTGATCTCAAACACTGACTACTGAAGACAGAAAATATTCAACAACTTCAGCGACAAGGTTGGTTCCCTAGCCCCAATTTAAACCCTCCTAAGCAATCATCAGATGGAATGATGATTACTTAATTATAAAGTCACTAAGCACTGTTGATTTCTAAGTCCATACTGTTTGTATCTACAAATATCCTCTCCCTGATATAGAGCACTCTTCCCCCATAAATACAATAAATTTTAAACAAGTGTGTGTGTGTGTGTGAGAGAGAGAGAGAGGTTCTATACACTCAAACACTCCAATGAGTAATATACAGACACACTCCAGTATACCACAATGCTAGAGTTAGTTAAAAGGCACTGTCAGATATGAATTGTCTTATAAGAGAACACCTTTAGAATACATAGTGATTTTCCAAGTGTAGCTTAGATGTAGCACAAGGCCAAAAGTATGGAGTACCCAGTGAGGATTAAACTCACTACTCAGTTGTAATTGTTCTAGCAAGACAAACTTGTTAACCATTACACTGCCTCAAGGGGACTAACCTTTAGAATATATATCTGTATTTTCTGGTCAGCATAACTATATGGATTAGAGATTTTTACAGCAAATATAGATTGTGTACATCATATGGAAAGTAACTCTGATCTTGCAGTTTGAATTTGTCATTAACAGAAACCACAGTGCTTGAGGATTTTCAATATCAGCAACAACTAAAATAGATATCATATGGAACTCAAAGTGAAAATAATCCCAATCAAGATGTTGATGCTCCACATCAAATAAAAGGTTAGGAAGGAAACTGCAATCAATACTGCAAAGAGCAATAACAGCTACTGGACATGAGAAACTTATTTTCTTGAAAAATTGTTTTAAGAGAAAATTTTTATTAACTTCAACTGAAAGTATCACCATGGTCTATGAACATTGACTGTTTCCTTACAAGAAAATGACTAATATTATCATTATAACCAATGTAACAAATGCTTTTCAGTGCTGACACAATGTTATGTGTGTGGTGAGTTTATTCACAATAGGTACAGACATCATGGATTTTTATGCCTGAAATGCATTAAATAAGTGGCAAATGCTGTTAGGACTGATAACTTAAAAAGAAACTTGCAGATTGAAGACCACATCATTATCTAGATTTGTGCTATGCTATATCTAATATCAACGATTATCTGTACGTCTCTCCTTTATTATATATACATCTTACTTATTATAAAATGCAGATTGTGTGTGTGTGTGTGTGTGTGTACGTTTATATATTGGATCGGTTTCCTACATTTTTCAACCGATTTCAGCAAAACTTCACAGGACTACGTAAAATTACCTTCTATGTGGTTCTGACAGCGCCAAAAATTGGAAAAACACAATTGTTTTTGCACAAAATCAATTTGAAAACACAATAAAACCCGATTCTGTCACCAGAATGAAAGGGGGACAACTCATATCGAGTTATACTTATTATAAAACACAGGTTGTTTGTGTGTGTGTGTGTTCATTTATATATGGGATTGGATTTCAACAAAACTTCACTTTTTTTGGCAGGTAGTGTTTCTTATTGTCTTGCACACTTTTTTCTTTATTTTTACATTCAGAATGCTTTAAAAATTCCATTTACAAGACAATTGTTTATAATAAAATTCTATTCAATTGATAGACTCATGATTGAAAACAATGTTTTTGTTTGAGTTTGACCAATTCGTAAAAAAAAAAAAAAAACTAATTAAGACATTTGTGTCCGTCAACCTTAAACAATAATCTTTGTCAATTTTATTTTATGGTCGATACTTGATCTATCTCTTACTGTTACATCCCCGGGCAACGCTAGGTTTGATAATAAAGTCAAAGGTAAATTCAATATTTCTCATTTTTTTTTTTAAGTATAAATTCAAACCTAATTTTGTTTCTGATTTCAAATAAATATTTTATAAAGAAATAAAATTATTTTATTTTGTTAAGGTACATATAATATAGGATATTAAGGTATATATAATATAGGATATTTGTTAAAACTAGATTAGTCTGCCACATGGCCATACACAGAGAGCACCCAATGAGGATTGAACTCACTACTCTAGTTTGTTCACCACTACATCATAGAAACATGTTCAACAAAGTATATCTTTGCAACAATTCGAGATATTAATCATATATCATGAATTCATCAGGGAAGACTAAAAACAACAAAAAATTCAACAAATGTTATTTTACAAAATGAAGTACAATGAAAATTCTAAAAATTTACAATTATAAAAAACAAAACAAAAAAATAGCTAAAACCAAAAAAAAGTTGGCAAAGTGGAAATTAGATAATTACCCAGATTCTGCTGATGGAGGAATAACAAGTATAAGGAAACGTCCTTCTTCTCTGAACATCTGTCCCATGTGAGTCAAAAAATGAATCAAATCTCTAAATTAAAAAAAAAAACAAACAAGATAGTGAATAGTCAAATATGGTAATAATTATCACTGACCCAAAAAAAAAAAAAATTATAGTTTCGTTTTTACATTCCCAGAATTTAGGAGTTAATGTTTGTGATGGACCTTCAGTATTGCATTAAACTTGATCTAAGTCAGTTTTTGAGCTTTCAGCTTTCTCCAAGAAGGAGAATTCTATATATCAATAAAAAAAATAGTTGGAACCCACACTTAATAAGAGTGAAATAAACAGTTTCATTTCCTTGGGGCTTACTAGAAGATTATGGGCTCAAGAAATTTCAATCTTTCTGATGTTAAGTATAAGTTTCTTTTCTGTTTCCATTTTCCCTAAAACACTGTCTTTGCTCACACATTCCATTCTGTAGAACTACATTCCTGTTGCTTCAAGTCTATTCTTCATCTAAGAGGAGATGCCCTGCATTCACTGTCATATAGGACGACTGATATTACATAACAATTCAATAATTTTTTATGTTTCTAACAAAATTTTCCTGTTTCTTAATACTTTTCCTAGCTTTTTTCACACTTCAGTGTCACACTTTCCGTCTTCTGCTAAAACACTTACCAAGTATTTAAATGTGGTTCTACAGAAAGATGCTGAAAATACCATGGGTGGAGTATATGAGCGATGAAACAGTTTTAAGGAAGGAACTCTAATACTTAGAATTAGAATGAGAGGTGACATTTCTAGGACACAATGAGGAAGGAGGGCTTGGAGAATTTGACACACACAAGACATATTGAAGGCAAGAGGGGCAGAAGGAAACAAGTTTGTGTAAATAGATGGCAGAACACAGAATGAGAATGAAAGTAAAAAAAAAAAAACATTGCTAACAGCTACAAAGGATAGGAAGTTGTGGAGAGCTATGATCACCCATGTCCTCAAGAGACACAGCACATAAAAGAAGTGAGAACTGAACTCCCCACACAGTAGTAACTGTCTGTTAGTCAAGGCTTACAACCACATCACATAGATAGACCGGTTCACATACGATCACCAGTTAAGCAATATTGAGCCTCATCAGTGGATAATGCATTAGAATTGTTAATCAAAGCAGAGTTCTAATTTCCATTGAGTTTGTTATATTCACTTACAGGCAATTACCCTTGCTAAAAATGTATAAATCCATCTCTTCTCTCCTCAGCTATGGGTTAATTAGTAAGACTTATAACACTAAATAATTATTATCTCAAAAAAAAAAAAAAAAAAAAAAAAAAATAATTCTGAGAATCTTGAATCTGTTAAATGTTCAAAACAACAAGGTCGATGAAAAATTCCAAATTCAGTTTTACAAATCCAAAAGGCAGGAAAGACGAGTAATATAGAAATCAGAAATTAAAAAGTTCAATGGGCAAAATAAAGTATAAAAAATCCAACTCATAGACTCAAACACAGGAAACTCACTCACAAATCCAAAAGGCAGGAAAGACATGTTGTATAGAAATCATAAATCACAAGTCCAACATCAAAAGTCCAATGGGCAAAATATGGTATAAAAAATCCAACTCACAGATTCAAACAGAAACCAAATAATCCACTCCCCTCATCAAGAAAAGCAACAGCTTTTATTGAGAAGGTAAATTTTTCAATTAGTTATAATAACTGGGGAGGATAAAAAAAAATTACCATATGTGAGGCAGTAATTATCAAGGATGTTTTCTTAAATTTTTTTCATCAAACTGTGCACAGGACACAAACACTTTTTTGGGGGGTAGGGGGTAGGGGATCCCCCCCCCATTTGCCACAAATCCAAAAATATTTTCTAATTTTAAATAACCTGCAAAGCCATAGAAAACGAATCAATCAAAATGTTAGTCGATCGTGCTAACCATTACACCATAGTGAAACATCCAGATAACAAAGTCTTATGGTTCTGACCAAGAGAGTGTTGCTGGCAGAAGAGCAAAGAATAAAAATATAGCACTCCATTAAAAAAGCATAGATATTGATTACAATTGAAAACTGTACCTGTTGGAAATTTGCCATTAGCAGGAATTGCCTTTGTAGCACTGGTCATATGTAATTAGAAAGCAGTAAAGCTGATAATCTTTTAGAGGAAAGTCGAGAAATGATAGAAACACTTTAATTTTACAGCAAGCATCTTAGCTTGTCTACTGCCAAAACCTATTTGTATGTCTACACTACGAATCTCTTCTTTACCAACAATATCTATTGATTTTTATTGTGTTTGGAAACAAGATCTTTTTTCTTTTAATCTCATCCTATTTACTCAAAAATGATTCCTCCAAAGACTTACAATAACTATCAACCACCTGAAAGATGAAAAACACGTCTTATTTATTTATTTTTTTTAAACAGGGAAGGGCAAATAAACTTTTGAAAAACACCATGTTTGGAAGGGAAAATTTTTTTTTCCTGATAAAACCATTGAAAGTGAAAGAGGAATTTGTTGCTTTGGAAAACCTTTTTATGTATTTATTTTTTTTTTAAATGCAGGATTTCTTTTTTAACGTTCTATGAAAAACAAACTCAGTTTGACAAGAATGAGCCATGAGATTATTATTATTTTTTTTAATGTTGTATTAACAAAAAAGAATTAATCTTTCTTAAGACATTTAATAAAAAGCTGGAAAAAAAAAAGGAAAAATACAAAATAATTTTCTTTATTGAGAAATGCCTTTGTGTAGATGTGCATTACACAAATGTATTAAAATTGAGACCAAGAACAATCCAGATTTACCGCAAAGACAAACTTGCATATTAACTCTAAAGAAAAATTATTTCAGACAATAAAACAAAAACATTTTTATTAGCTTAAAAATTAACTTTTAAAAAAGTGTTTTATCTTAAAAGTCAGTTATTTCATCAATTACATACATAGCCATGTGTTTTACTGAAGCAGTACCAGACTTAATTTTGCACAAAGCAAAGCAGGTCCTGCTTGACAGAATATCTCTCATCATAATGATTAGAGGCAAGTTTTTAAAGAGCTGGATGATCTTCCTGTCTCCTAACTTAAACACTCATGATAGTCCAAGTACACCAAGTATTTTTTTATCAAGACACCATCTATAGGAATGTTAGCTCATCTGGCCATTGATAAGTTTTGTTTTTCATCCTGAAAAGCTAGTGTGAAAGGTGGTTTAGATGCCAACCACACAATAGGTTGTACTGGGTTACAAGTTACCAGCAACAGGCTCTAGTCAGATTTGACCATCAATTCAGTTAAAAAAAAATTTTTTTCAAGATATTAATGTATTTAAAGACAAAATATTCAAAATATGCAGAAAGATGACTAAAGATAAAAAAAAGAAAACGTACGTTTTTCGATGCCCACCAAGTTGAGACCAAATCTCCAGCACAATTCCCTGGAAATGCTGAGACTTGAAAATATGAAAAAAATAAATAAAAAAATCAAAAGTAAAATATAAATAGATATTAATTCGTACTTGAAATAAAGTAATCAAGTTGAAAAATTTACTTCTTATAAGTGAAATTTAACATTTCTCTTTTTATAAAGTCAATATACACATTTTATATATTCAACCTGGACTAGGATTTCCAGTTTCAGGTGCTCTATTTGAGGGTATATAAACCCCCACCCCGCTCCAGAAACAGAAAACAAAAAAAGGTTGGCTCAAAGCCCATTTCTGCAGTAGATTAACATTACTTGTATCTAACTTGATAGTGTACTGTAATATTAAATGTAAATAAGTCGGGGGGAGGTGTCTTATATGTCATTAAATATTTAAAGAAAAATATTCTGACTAGACTTAGAATTTTAGATTATATTTACAAAATAATTTAAATATTTCTTGAGATTTCAACTATTTTTTCTTCTTCTCTCATTGGCGATTTGCCCAAAATATTTGTATCTGTCCATTAACCAGAATGCTCAGAGGATTTGGATTCATGCACTAACCAAATTCAATGTTCCATTTCATTGATCAAATAAAAATAAAAATTTATAACTTGTTAAGGCCATCAACCAGTTAGAATCTATTGACAAGCCACAGTCCAAGTGACTGATTGGCCTGTTAAGAACGACAGTTTTCACTACAACTCGATTCAATCGATACAGAAATAAAAATAGAAGCTACAACAAAAGAAAAAATAATGATTATTCCTTGTAGCAAAAGTCCAATTCTCTTACTTTCTAATGAAAGAATTGAAGTGGCAAAAGAAATACTAGTTTTTACTGAAGTAAAATAAGGAACATTTCAAAATAGTCAATATTGTAAGAACTTATGTTTTTTGAAAATTGTTTTCTTACAAGTATTTGCTTGGATTTTTTCCTAGCC